>KN716538.1:106394-117751 GCA_000816705.1 Dictyocaulus viviparus
GTTCGGTCTTATTTTTTCCTTAAATTACTATTAATTTTCTTAATACTTTTTTTCTAATTCATAGATGTAAACCGTATTCGTTATCAATTCCGGTGGATGGCGAGAAGTAGTTGCTATCACGTCATCGTTGAGCAAAGTCGACAGAGAAACATAGCAATCGAAAGGTCTCGGTCATCAAATTTTTTCGTTTTTGAGCTTTTTCCAATAACCTTTCTTAATCTTACTTTTCAAAATCTTCCCGGAACAATTTCCTACCATTGGAATTCATTATTAACGCGTCAGGCAGGTCGAAATTTGATTGAACATCAGTCTTCTATTTTCGAGTATTCCGTTGATTTTCGCAAAAATGCGTCCTGATGTTCTTAGTCGTAGGACTTAATCACATTCGCCATTTCTTTACGAGCTACACATAGTCTGTGGTCTCCTCTTCTTTTTTTCTAGTCATCTGGTAAAGAATATGGTTCATCATAAATAACTATTTATTCATGCAATCACTCGCTTTCCTGCTGTCTGCTGAAGCGATTTTTGCAGGGAAATGTTGGTGATTTTATCCATTGCGGAGGTAATCTCCAATCTAAATATTATAAACACATTATCTTTCGTTTGCATAATTACGATCGACCTCCAAATGAGTGGAAATGTAATGAAATTCTTACGTCCATCGGTCATGTTCTTTTCCCGCGAATGATAAATTGCATGATAAAAGGCGTGCTGCAGACAGGAATGTTGTGAGACGTTCTTAATTGTTTTATCACCTAGTCCAATCTTATTGTTTATCTCTTAAATTATCGCTATTTTGCCACCGAAAAATTTTGACATCGAAATCTTTTTTGCCTACTATGTGGAAAGTCATCGATTGCTCCTCATATGTATAAAAGGTACCAACTAAACCTCTCTTCACTCTCTCTCAGGAAAGGACTCTTATTTCGTACTCATATACGCCCCCTAATTCGCCATCAATACAATGTTTTTAATTCTTCCTCTGTTTTATAATATAGGTTTATTATCCAATTTGAGGTATATCACCCAACTTTGGGATAAATCATACGGTTACCGAACCCGAGCCAACATACTCTTTAACCGAAAGCTTGTATAGTGCATTCTGTGTGGAAACGAATAGACAATTCTGTATACAATCTTCATAATTTTCTTATATAAGATAATCTTACACGAGCTTCCTCACTGAACTGGCATGTTCCTTATTTGAAGACAAACTGCAGTGTAGTTGCTTTCTGCAACGAAGCTAGCTTCCTAATGAACAGTAGAACTACACTCTTCCAGCTCTGTGAAATAGACAGCTGCTCCTTCGCATTGCAATGTACCCACATGAAGTTGAACGTATGTATTCACGAGTATGATAATGAAAATGCACGAACATTACCACTTGTTACACACAATTAAGAAAATTACCAGATTCGCATTGGGTATAATTTTAATAGTAGGCTGGTAAATCTAAGAATGTTAGTATGGTTTTCAACCTATATTATGGTTCATGCGCTAGAGTTGCTTTAAGTACCAGAATAGTGAAAATTTTATGAATTTGTACAGAATTTTATTAATAAAATGAAAATTTGCGGAAAAAACAGTTTCCTACTTTGCAAGCATCAAGACAGAGCAGTGCTAATGCAAAAATAAGCACTTTTGCAAAGTCGCAGAAGTTTCATTTTATCGCCATGCCATAGAAAGAACGGGCAAACCCATATACAACATTGAAACAATGTGACTTCCTAATAGAGGTAATTCCACTCAGGAAATATGGGTTATCTAGGATTCTTCCAATATCCATCCACTCTTTCGGAATAGATCACGTATCCAAAACACTGCAATACGGTAATAACACTTTAAGAATATTCTTGATGCCCAAGGCATAATTTGGGATGAACCTACTATACATCGCGATGATTTCGGTTCATATCCACCTGTTTCCACGTTATCTTTTCCATGGATATAGCAAACAACTTTATTATGGTTCCGAGATATTGGTTCACATGATGAATTGAAAATGAATGGTGAATAGTAGTATTAAGAAAAAAAGAAGCTCACACATGTTTTATATAAAAAGCAACTTTAGACAAATAGCAAATGATCGTGACTTGCACTTGATCAGTGGAATACAATATTGATCAATGCAAAAATCAGTCAAAAAATCAATCTTACACTTGATCAATGGAATACAATGTGTACAAAAGCGTCGACAAAAACGTATTGATCAGACATTACATCGTACAGAAGTATAGCTACGGAGCATTACACAACAATGAAAATTATTTGCTACGATTCAAACAAGTGTTTTAATTTAGTATTAGTCTTAATGACACATTGCAAAAAAAGTCATCTGTTAATACAAGTAACTTATGAAACACCATCAATGAACAGTTAACAATTCTATACTGCTTTTCACTTGAGTGTAATTGTTATGGTTGAATACACGGAGGAATGAACGTTTTGAAACGACGAGTTGTCGAGATGATATGTGAAGAAGTTATCATTTATTTATGTCTTTCTTACTGAACAGCAATGTCGACCTTGTTCAACGACTTCGAACTGTCAATCATTATGAGACGTTTGACTCCCTTTAGACATTCTGTAGAAGAAAATGCACAGATAACAGACAAGGTAGATGACGAAATACTTAATTGTTAAGCATGTACTCTTAAAATTTCGTAATATTTTACGTCAAAAATGCAAATCACTTTTTCCTATTATGAATGAGGATATAATTATGAACAGCACCATTATATTACCAAATATTGTACATGTTGCTGAATCAGTGATGCGATCGACGGGTATGAAAGATTATGTTGGCTATCGATTAGAGATATTTCATATATACGATATTCCCATAACAATTCAGACTATGGGGAAGAGAAAAACATAAGGAAAGGAAGATAATAAAAATTAGAAATAATGGAATGATTTCAATTATTGTTCAATTCTGCTGGCCTCACATGCTAGGATGCAGAGCCTGTACAGTCTTAAATTACTTGTTAGCATGATAAGATAATTATTCACGGTGTTGGTCAGTTTTGTGGTGGGGTGGGTATACGAATGAATGTGATATCGTGGAAATATGGTTGAATCCAAGCCAGATCTATAGAGTGGCTTGTGATGAGTACTCTTCACCACATCAATGCTGTTTGTTCAACCTAGATTTCTCATGTACGAACGAATGTGACCTGGAAGTATGGCAGGCTTGATGGATCTGAGAAGCGCCTCAAATTTGATTGACGTAATCGTATTTCTTTCACACAATATCCCCGATTTTAGTTATAGATACATTCTAAAAAAAGAGAAATTTCTAAACAATGCAAAGAGAAGTCGAAATAGTAGATGTGATACAAATAATTAGAATCAGAATGAATCAAGCAATCACTATAGAAATGACACAGCGCTGGTGTATCCTTGTGAGGTCTGATTGTTAAACATGTTTAATCCGTGGTGCAATGAAGCAAACGACTTCCTGAAGAGAATTGAAAGTTCTAACCACACTAGAGATCAGGCGAATGAAATCATGAAGAAGACGCTAAATAGTGCAGAAAAAACGGCATGAATTTCGACATTTAATGAACTAAGAGGAGCATTTACATTATTTACTAAAACAATGTATTACTTATATACTTATATTTGTTGGTGCCTACCATGATTATTTAAACAATTTTATTATAAATTCAACGAGAACATAGTTATATTAAGTTGTCCCTCCAAGCTATCTTGTTTTTTGCAAGTAGTTTTCGAGTGAAGGTAACAATATGCGTCACTATGAACACACAAATAGATATTTTTAGCATGAGTTAATATAATATAATATACCTCACTATATATAATAGTTAATATACCTCACTATTCACAGATATTTCTCTCAACAAAGCCGCTACAAAACCCAATAAAGTAACTAAGAGTTCGTTATTGGTAATCAATGTTGTATTAGCATTCTACTGATATGCATTATATGATAAAGGTTGTAATGTCTATTTTGAAAGTTAATCTTTCAAGCACAACGAAAACCTATTCAAAAATGCCACAATCATACAGCTATTCATTAGGAAACTCTGTTCAGTTTCATTTTCACTAGAATGCTTCAGTGTCATTCGAGAAAATCAGCAGCAAGTCCACGCATTTCAGGTGCACTTGGTGCATCATTGTAGGCTCCGTCATGATGTTTTCGGCTGTCACTAATGATGAATACAATCGTTTAAGTGACGTTATCAAATTTACGATGCCCGACTTGTATTAGTAAGCTTTAAAAGTACAATTGGAGGTTGGCACATAAATCACCTACCGTCGTTTTTGTTCTTTACCAAAATGCAACAAAACATTTTAATTTGGATAAATATTTGTACTAGGTGTGTGTACTATTAGTGACCCAGTGAGGAAAACAAAACTGATAATGCTGCACCATTTTACCAGATTTGTTTATCAACTTAGTAGGATGTGATGTAGATATTGGCTCATCAGATAGAACTTGTTAATGTTCGAGTGTTGGTAAGAATACTCATTCAAAAATGAGTGAAACATTGAGTGATTGCAGGACGAAGGATTTGGTAGTTCACATGGTTCCGCACTCTACCGTACATCTGTAAATACGAATAAGAGTGACGACTAAAGTTCTAAGTTTTGCGATGAATTCGGCATCACAAGGAATATATTGTTATGAAGTTGTTCGTTTCTCGTACTAATAGGAAAATTTTCAATAGATTCTTTTCGCAGATTACATCGTCGTGTTTTTAAATATGAAAGAAGTAATGAAGATGTTGAACGAAATAAGTAGCGTTTGGTTAACGTTTGAAATGCGAAAAATAGCAATCTCTTCCATCTAGACGTTCCTCCATTTGAACACACAGTAGACGACCTCTCTTACCAATGTAAATTTCCCACGAATTTTAAATGAAATCAAGTAAACTGTACTCATACAGTCACTCATCTTGCTATTTGTGTATGTAGTTGTTTAGTTTTGTCATGCATGGGCAGAACTGCAGCAGTTTACGAGTTAATTGATGTTTGGGAGAGCTTACGAGAATTTCTATTACAATAATACGATTCTCTAATTTGGTACTTTTCAAACAGCACTTAACAGCTATGCTTACTTCATCACAAGTAAAAGGCAAACCAAACGGGATTCCATAAGTGCTACAGTTCTTCACAAAAAGTTTATACTTCCTCATGTATATTCCATGGATTACTGATGTATTATAGAAAGGATTAAGATAGATATATTGCTTGAGATTTTAACGCTGTAGATGATAAAACCTAGGGTACGGCGTACTGTGACAGAAATTTCGTTGCAGAACACCACAATGGATGAGCATGGCGTGTGAGTGAAACGTTAATCATGCTGGTTTCTCATTACCAGTAAAGAATGGACAGTCAAAGTAGGTAAATGAGATTACCAACTCAAAGACTTTCCGAGCAATCAAAATTTAATGAAATGTTATAATTTGACCACATATGTTATTGAATCGATATTTTCGTATACGAACGAGAAATGTCGGTCACCTGATATCACTCACAGCAATCGCTCCACTATTTTGATTTCTGTAATTTATGCACTGCTTTTTTCTTCTTCACAAGTTATATAACAGATGATTCTTTGTTTTCTTTTTCGGACAGTACAAAAAATACTTTAGTTAGTGTCACTGAATTTTTATTGCGCTCCAAGAAAGAACACAGGAAAGTAGATGAAAAGAATTCAGAAATAATTGAATTGCAAGAAATAACTGCATACTTTTGAAATATTCTAAAAATATATCTAAAATAAGAGCAAATTTACAAAAAGAATTACGAACAAAGTGCGAGAAACATTGGAATTGATAAGAATTACGAAGAAGTTTTGAGAATGTTGTAGCAAAAAGAAGAATACGAAGGATACGAACCCTCATTAAGTACATAAAGCTTTGAATCAATCAAAATTGATTAATGTGAAGTTGTTTCAAAGCAGAATGAAAATTTCATGAATACTTGAGTGACAAAAAATTGCGAAACGTTCCTATGAGGGAAAAACAAGCTGTTATTTCGAAAAACTCTATTTTAAAACGTAAGGTTGTCTAACGACCCACATTTTTTATCTACATTATTGTTTTTTTTTCCTGCAAAAAAGTTTAAAAAAACGTTTTTTTTCTATGAAATGAGGCAGTTACTTCATAGAAGTTTTTTTTGTACGGCTTTTCTTAGAGATTTTAGTTGACTTGTTGAGGAAAAATATAAAAACCATTGTTACTGGTGATTTGCCTCAATGTAAAGGCTGTATTTTGTTGAAAAAGATTTACTTAATTACTATAAAAAATTCGTATTACACTAGAATTATTTTGCTATTATGATAACGATTGTTATAATCAGTCCGTTGATCGATCGGCTTTCTGGTTGCCTCATTTGCTGACAGCTAACATCTATGAGGAGATGCGTCGTCCGTTTTCATTGATGTCGTTGATTACCAAGTTATCAATATAACACATGGTGTGTAAAAATCAATAGGACGTTTGATACTTCGTGTTTGAAGAGGTGATTGTTCTGAGTTATTTGTGGTAGCAAAAAAAAAATTGAATATTCTGTTGATTGAATATCATTTAATTATGAAATCGATTTTCTTCTTGTCTATTTTAAACACCGAGCTTTTTCATTAGCGATTGCTTATCGATTATACACATTTACTATTATTACGGAAAATTACGAACTGAATACTACCAGAAAAATCAAATCTCATAAAGTTGATTATTTTCAATATTTTCATATTTTTTATAATAACTACTATATTGTCTATTTTATGTCCCGCCCCGCCCATCGTCCCATAAGCAACGAAAAATGTCGCGCATTGATTATTTACGTTCGCTATTATTTATGTAAAACAATATCATCAGTTAGTGTATCAGCCGAACGACGTCAATAGCATCCGTCATTTTGTTGTTGACATGTCATTAATCATTTTGATAGTATCTTTTGAATGAAGTTCATCTCCTTGATTAGAAAAAAAATTGAAAAAACGTTTAAACGTTTTTACTCTTGCTTTCAAATTTAATTTTCCTTTTTGGTTTTTTGGTGCTTCTGTATATATTAGGTTTCTCAGGTATGACACTTTTTCGACTTTTGTTATCAAGAAATTTCTGTCGAACAGGTCGACATTTTCAATCAACTCTTCAGGATGTGAAAACAAGAAGAGAGGCGATTAAAGACATCATCGCAAAGGTGTTTAACACTTTCTTTATTCTATTTGTAAAATCTGTAACTTTCATTAAGCAGTTTTATGTATTTAATACCGTTGAAATGACTAATGGAAACCTTTTTATATTGATTGGTTTTTTTTCGATGATGCTGCACTAGTAAAAAGCATTCAAGATTATCAAATTAAATACGATTTAGAATCAACAAATAAACACAGTAGGTGTGCAATTTTCATATGACCAATTATATTTTACTCATTAGCTCAGGACATCTAAAGTAGACCACATTAATTAGAACTTTTCGACAAACAGCTTTCACAGCAAAAAAATATCTTGCTTCAGAAGCTATTCAAGAAGCTATTCAGAGGTCAAGGCTTAAAATAATTTCTAAAGTTTTTCATTTTATTATTCTCAGATTAGAAAAAACAGGGAGGCGACGAAGCATCCATTTATGGATACATATGGACGAACTCACAACTACCTCCGAATATCTCTTACAGAAAAGTGTAATCTTAGATGTACGTAGAGAGGAAATATATTTACTGAAGTCTTTGTACGGGTAATGTTATAAGCTAATTTACGATATCAGCATTGCCACGGTTGATAGGATTTACTGATAACTATATTAAATTGTTAACTTTATTTCAATTTTGTACAGATCATCTTGAAAAATTGATTTTATAATCACTATTTTCTATTTTCTTTCTTGCTTATTTAACTTCCATCGACAGGCTTTTGGCATCATATCAGAATTTAAAACAATAAAATAATATATGTCAAGCGCTTAATGCACTCTACCGTAACCGTCACTCATTAATATGTGATAAGCATTTAAATTACAAAAAAACAAAGAACAACAGCGAAGTAGTATTTCAAATTGTTCATCTGTTGTTTGAAGCATTGTTATCTTCAACAAGACGATGTTTTTCCAAATCATCAAACTGTCTTAGTAATGCGAATTATCACTAATTATCTATTAACATTCTTTGAGTGCTAAAAGATTTCGCTACGGCTTAAATTTAACTCAAAAAACCATCACAATCGATTTGAAGAAAAATCGCCTTTTGTTATTTTCCATGGTTTTTTGCAACACGAAGCTGTGCTATCGATATAGTTCTTCTCAGTGAGTATTTTGCTACGGTAGAGGCAAACAGATTACAATGACAGGGTTTTATTATTTTTTTGCTTTCATTCTACATACATTGTCTAGGTTTGTATTGTATGCCAGAAGACGGTGTTAGTCTCTCTCCAGAGTTCAATTTGCTAACATCAAATGAAATCATAAGACTAGTAGAGTTATTTGCAAGTCACGGTGTCGACAAAGTTCGTCTTACTGGTGGTGAGCCGACAATCCGTAAAGATATTGTAGAACTAGTAGGTCGGTGTGTTTTTAAGTAATGAAAGAAAATTCTAAGGAAAGAAGGATATTTGTCATTTATATCTAGGCAGAATAAGGAATGTAACAGGAATCAAAGAAATCGGAATAACATCTAACGGCATTGTGTTGGCAAAAAAAAATACGACAGCTACGCGATGCTGGTCTAACGAAGGTGCTTAATTGTCTTATATGGGCTTCATAATTTTGTACATCACAATTTTTCTTGAGGTGAATATTAGCTTGGATACATTGGATCAGCATAAATATATGCTAATGACAAGAAGAAATGGTTTTGCCAAAGTTATGAAGTGCATCGAACTAGCTGAAATGCTGTTTCCCATAGTTAAGGTTAGTATGGTGATGATTTTTTCTATTATATTTGTTGAATGTCAAAAATAAATGTCAGGTTAATACAGTAGTCATGAAGAATGTGAATGACAATGAAGTGAGTGATTTTGTGCGACTCACGGAAAACCGGGTGAGTCAGTCAATTTAAGGAATAAAGGGTGAATAAAATGAAGAAAATTTCTGTATTTAAGCGATTAGACGTACGCTTCATTGAATATATGCCATTCGGCGGAAATCATTTTTCTCAGAAGAAATTTGTTGATTACAAAACTCTTCTAATTGCTATCGAGAAAGCGTTTGACGGATTGGTGCTTCGTCTTCCAGATGCAGCAAACGATACCTCCAAGGTTATTTAACGTTTTGCTATAATACTATGCCAAAAAATATTACATAAATGTGTAAACAGAATGCAGCTGGCTTTAAAATTATAAATGGTATCTGACAATAGAACATGGCTATAAGGCTTGAAGAAAAAACAAATAACAGCTTTCGTAGCAAACGTACTCTGTTCGAAGATCTCCTATACAAAACTAATACAACTTAAGGGTTATAAAATAAATGGATTCGTAGGACGATTCGGATTCATCACATCTATGAGTGAGCATTTTTGTGCTACATGCAACCGTTTACGTTTAACAGCAGATGGAAATCTCAAGGTTAGTATTCAGATATTCTTCTACGTTAGCCATATTTATCAACAAAAAAATTGCAAAATATGTTGGTATACTGAGTGCCTAAAGCAGTTGGAACCGTCACAAGGTTTTCGCAACATTTCTACTTTTCCTTCCATCTACTTCCACAGCTTTTCTTGTCTTTTGTTCAGTTCTTAACATAGCATTTCTAATTATGGTGTTCGTTTTTTGTTGTGATGCTCTTCAATTAAATCAGTGCTACACTGATCGTGTTCATCTATTGATTTCACATATTCCTTTGCCACAAAGCATTTCCTTATTTGAATACTAATTTTGGTATTTTTCACACCTTGACATGACCTTAAAAGAAAAAGCTGGGTAGATTGACTTATTATGAAAAGTCTAAATTTAGGAATAAAAACGTCTTTCTCGTATAGTATAACTTTGAGAAATGTATAGTCAATGTTCGCCGACGAGAAAAGTCATAAAGTTGGGAGCTATAGATCAGAATGAATCATTTCCTTAAGTGGAGTCATCTCAGTTTCGATGGAGAGAATTCTTTTCATTCTGCGGTACATCTTTTCGAAAGGTCACCGATTAAACTGGGCTAATTCATCGTCGTCTCATTATATAACAACAGCAAATGACAATTTCAATTTTTCGCATCCATAAGAATTGGCCTGTACTAACTTCGCCTTGTAGTACCGTTTGTCATTGGTGAAATCAAAAAGGTCTCACATAGGAGCTTAATGTGAGTGGTATGAATCTGATTAGTCTACATCTTCACGCGAGACTTTTTTGATAGCTACGGAGCATGACCTCAAACTGGTATAATTAAACCTTCACTTAAATAATACATACAAACAGTGCATTAATATCGCAATATCGATAAATTATGAAGTGATTTAAGAGGATTATGATGCTAAATTACTTGAGAGTATATCTTATATATATATCTTGATATATATCTTGAGAGTATATAGGTAAGAAGAGTCATATATCAAGATCAACAGAAGAATTACGTCATGAATTAATATATTGGAATTATCATGTACAATTATATGAGAATTGTAATATAACGAGACAACAACAACAAGTTTAATAGCAAAGGTGAAACGAGGTTCTGTTAGGGATTATATGACTGGAGGGCATGGAGGAGGTGCTTACCGTAATTGCTTATAAAGGGAGGTGACGGGACCCGAGATGTTCAAATAATGTCCTTTTCTGATGTCGATACCAGTGACTATTCGAAATTTCAAAACAATTAAGACCTTTAGTGAATCAGAACACTTGCTCTTTTAATATGATTAGTAGCACTTTTGGAAACCTGGTTAAAAAAATCAATGATCAAGAAGATTTGGGTCGTCACTCTTATGATTGATACCTTTTGAAGCACAATTATTAAATCTGAAAGCTAAGTTGAGGGAAGAGTTTTCTAAAGAATAATGAAGAAAAAACAATGGTTTTTAGTCATCTGTGAAACTTCGGTGAACCCCGTTATTTAGTTAATACTTTCAGTTAAGCTAAAGCGTTCTTGAAAGTCTGCTTGCTCGCGTTATTCTTCTTCTTATTCTAATCTTTTGTCAGTACAGGAATGATAACTTGCGTCGAAAACTCATAGACAGCATGCGGCAGAACGATAGTTGCAGATGTCGTGATTGTATTTCTTTATATGAATCAACATTGTTCTGATGTTTTCCATTCACGTGGAACATTATTTTCCGACAACTGGAGAAATTTGATGAGCCTAGTCAATGTAGTGATCAGCTTTACCAACAAAATGACATGTTCAGAAAAATAAACTTATCATACGGTATAATCGTCCTCTACACCCTCATGGATATATAC
>KN716539.1:1735-51403 GCA_000816705.1 Dictyocaulus viviparus
ATATATATTAATACATTGCTTTGATTCTCGGTGATCAAGAAAGCACGACCAATTATCGACATAATGAAGAAAGCACCTGTAGAACTTCTACCATACAGTAGATGGAAACTCATATAAACTCGTATGCGTTTTCTTATAGAGATTCGTCAAGCATTTTCCAATCATTTTGGGATCTTAGTGAAGGAGTTAGACTGTCCAATCGGCAATATTCTTGTTGGGTAATTAATGCTCAGTGGAATTCGATCACTTGCAACTCCTTCCTATCCTTCACTCCTCGTCCATATGCAACGTTTCTCCGGCCTACCTAATCTTCGATAGTTTGGCTCCCCTTGCTAAATTTTTTTAATACTTCTTTTCTTTTTTCTTTTCATAATGCTTTCTATAGTTCACGTGGTTCAAGACTTCCGATTTCTTTACTTAGCTGCCTAATGAAAAGGGCACCTAGCATAACACTCATTATGGCGCGTTGAATGATTCTGGTGACGTCCCATCCATCCTTCGTAACGTATAAGTTTCTGAGTTAGAAGTTGAAAAGAGAAAAGCAATGGTGGTGAAAGTGTGAACTTTAAACTTCATATTTGTTTTTTTTTCCTCACTATTTTCTTCATTTTCAAGGTACTCCGTACCATCAGCTGAGCACTGATTCTATGTTGCACTCGATGGCTTTTTTGAGATAGATGAGGGTGAGATAGAGTAGTCTTTTGTACGCTCTTGAAACTCCGATGAGTCTCGTAAAGAGCTTTATGAATATGTAAATGTACACATATGTACATCTTTATATAGCTATTTATGTGCAGTGTGGATTATTGACCAACATGAAATTGATGATGAAGTGATGAAATCAATATAATAATTGCTCGTCAACTGTGACTCCTTTGTTAAGAAAAAGTGTCACCGTTATGGTGGTGAATTGACAAACAGATGGTAGAATTGATAATAAAATTGATAAGCGTCAATTGTTAGTAGACTTAAACGACAACAGATTGTTATATGTGTATAATTTCCTAAACAAATTAAAAAAATAATGAAAAAAACAGAAAAAAAATAGCAAAGAGAAACTGTTTTTTGGAATGTTTAGGCGTGTGTTTAAATATTTTTTTAATAATTGCTCGAAGCAACCATCTATTATGTTACGGAGGTTAGTGATTGGGACTACACGTTTAATTGAATGAGTTATAGAGTGAATAAGTTTAAAGAGGTAAATGCTTGCAATTTTGAATCAAATCAAGGAAATGGAAAAATTAATCATGAAGTAGATTGTAACAAAAGCGTTATCACTGTAATATTATGACGATCGCTAGAATACAATAGGCGAAATGAAGTAAGTTAAACGAATTTTCTGGAATTGCCCAACAAGTTTACAGCTTAACACTACGTCTGTAGTCACACTGGAAAATCATATGAGCATGTCGTTCGTAAAAGATTATACATAAATGTGAACCTCAAGATCATTCATGAATACCTGATCATTATTGAGTGATTAATATTCAAATGTATATATGATTTCATTAAACAACTGTAGTCAAATATAAGCAGAGTTTCTATGAATGAAATTTTTCTAATGATGAATATAACCGAAATTCTGTGATATAAATTACTAATATAAAATTTATTATGTAAGTTTTATGATAAAGTTGATTAATGAGGAAAATTATTACGAATCTTTCAAGTGTCCATATGAGAGCGAAGAATTATAACTAGTAAAACTTCTAGAGTTTTTCTAGTGTGATAGGATGTTGAAATTTTCACTAGAGAAATATTATGAGCTTTTCATAAATAATTTTTTTAATAATTAAATTATTACTGAAGAATATTATGAACATACATTTATTACTTCGATCCGTTGGCCAGTCATTTTTCAGGGATATATTGACAATATTTGAATGATTAGTTTTGTAGAAATGATGTGTACTATCAGGATAACACATGGAATCGATAGAACTACCTGTGGAACGAAAACCCACAATCGCGTGAATTGCAGGACGCTGAAATTTTCACTACTAAAAATCGTAAAAAATCACTTACGATAATGAACAAAAAAAAAAATCACTCATTGAGTATTTCACAGTTATTTTCTTTTTATTTGCTAGAGTAAGTTATAATGATACGAATGATTGAATGATATCTCTCGTCCAAAGATGCTGCTTTTTCACAGACTTTGGTGGAAATATCACAAAAAAACTATCCATTTTTTCAAAAAGCTCACAAATGTATATATCAATGTGGCGCAGTGGTGGAAGTACCTAATGATACCCAGAATTATTTCAAGTTCGCTGTTTCATATGAGCCTACCATGGCCGCTATTCTACCAGGATCGAACAATTGCTAGAAAAAAAAATCTTGACAAGTTATGTAACACCGAAGAGAGTGGTCTAGACTAGATTTATGCTCAACCATCTCCACAATATTACGTTGAACTCGAAGTTGCTGCATACCGCATCAGAAATTGATCAGCGCCAAAGTTTATTTTGATCTTCATATCATAAAATCAGCGTGAAAATTTTTTCTATAAAATCAGAAATCGGGTCATTTGGTCAAGTCTATTTCTTATAAACAGAAGCAATCCATTCAGTCATTCTATTAGAATAGTTTTTTGTGATATCAGCATTATTTTTTCTCTTGTCTCATTTTTAAAACAAATACAAAACAGTCCTACTTACATTATGAGGTGATGAGTCTATACTAGTAGTCCTTTCAGGTTTGTTAACCCATATTTCGTCTAATCGTGAGCCTCGTGCACGTTGGAATTTATCCAGTAATCGCATCATTTCAAATATACCACTGTCATCTTAAGTTTATTTACGTGATCTTCTACGTGACAAAGATTGAAATAATTTTCAAAAAAAATTTAGATTTCTCGGAAATCACCATTATTTTTTGGAATAATCTGTGGTGGAGTGACTTGAGGTATAATTGATTTCCGGTTGGTAAACATACACGGTTTCACAATATTATGATTGCTTCCATCAGCATTGTTGATGTCCTATATGATAGCAGAATCACGAAATCAGTTACAATTTTTCCACCTCGTATGCCAATCTTTCTTGTTTTTTTTTGTCTTCCTTATTTCCTTTTACTTACCTTTGACGGCTTTGGTTCTTCAGGTGGAGGACTAGGGTCCGTATTTAATTGCAAATCATCAGTACACACAAACATTACTGGAGTTATGTCGGTTGTTGGTGATCTTCTGAGTAGTAATGTGTAAAATTGACTCAATGATTTTGTCTTTCCTATTATAATAGTTTGATACTAATAAAACTTGTTTTGGCTAATACCATAAGGAGAAACATTCCATCATTCTTTAATCACCTTTGTCTAGCGGAGTCTGGATCGGGAGGTGAAGTCATATCGGTTGCTTGAGCATCAAGGTTTGGATTTTCATGGGAGTCATCTCTAACAATTCGAGCACTTCGTGACAGTCTAGGTATTTCGGCAACACGTCGATTATACGATACTGAAATTTCCGGTTATTAAATGAGTTATAGGTGAGTACGGTACATAGTTTTGAGTTCATTATTATTAGTTAAGCATTGGTTTTTGTTAACTTTTCATAAGAACGAATGTTACAGAGATGCGGTTGATAAAATATTGGAAATCTTTCAACGTATATGGTATGTTTTATGATTGGCGTGTGATTTTCGAATAGAACTCAAGCTGTTAAGCCGCTTTATCGATATATAAATAGTGCAGGAGCAAACTAACAGTACAAACAGCGTGAATTTTAACTTCACCACCTTTTGGTACTTCACTTTTCGACATTTCTGACATGTTCTTCTGTTGAGCAGCTTTATAATTGTCCTCTGAATCCTCTAAGAGCATTGAATTGCGACGAATTCGTCGCCCGATCTTAATGAATTCTGGCTCGTCATCATCGTCATAGTTCACAACTTTAGGTGATATCGAACGACTCAAATCCTATAAAATAAACAATGGAAGTCAGTTTTAATAAATATTGGTTCAATTGATTTTTTTAGTTGTTCACCATAAGTCATCGTGATTTCATAAAAGATTTCTGAAATGCACTTTGCTAAACATTTTCTTTAAAGTTTACTTTAAAACGGTCATACCGTTTGAGTGTGAACTACACTTAACCGTCACACAGAAGTTTTTTCACTAACAGCTTAGAAGAATCATAGAATTAAATCATTATTTGTATTGTAAAATGAAAGCATTTTAAAAATACTATGTAACCACTATTTCCAGGAAAACGTCGGGACTTATTTGCACCTAATAAATTAAGTCAATTATTTTGAGTCATTTATGACGTTTTACATTCAACGTTTTTTTTAAATGGTTTAAAACGCGGAATCATTTCAGCTACTTCTTCCTTCCACTTCGATAACCCATCTTCAAGTTTTGTGCAAGCTTAAGCAATTTTTATACTTGTTGTTTTTTCTCGCACAAGTTCTTTCCATGTTGAAACTATTTTAGAACATGGTGACACCGGCGTGACCCATCCAGCGATCCAAAGCTCAACAACAGCTGCGTGTACAGCTTCTTGACCTCAATCACAAACATGCACGCATTTGCAAATGGTTTTGAGATGGACACCTCTTAAGCTCTATTCTGCAGCATTTTTTATCCACTTGACATCATCTCTTCTCATTGTTTGTAAAGAACATCCACGGTTCTGTTTTGACGCTTATTCCTCTGGACGTTGCAAACATATTTGAAAGGTGTAAACTGCGAGCTCCAGCTTTATCTTGTGTTGCTGGTAATATTTAATTACTCTCGGGTTAGTTATTGCGAAAATCGACGATGCGGTCGAGGTTGCGTAGCAGAACGCCCAGAGGAAAAGCTTATTTGGAATTGGAGAAAAACGAAGTAAAGCATTGCAAGCACTCACACTGTCTCAAAAGTATAAATTACGGAGAATTTTATTATTTCGATGTTATGAGCTTGCGAATATACCAGCTTCTTTTAAAGCTTTTAATAAGCGATACAAATTGGATGTACTGATAGTTTGACAAAAAATAGCAAAAATAAGTCTTTGCTGATTCAGAAAAGCATCTAAAGATTGTTGGAATAGTGCTACAGATTCATGCGATTAAAATTCTGAAGATGTGAATGCGCTTTATTCAATATTGCACATATCACATACATCTCTAGCAGCAACAGTTTTTGGTTCAAACTCGTTTTACCAGAAGAAACAGCAGCATGTGAACTTAGTTTCAAATTGGAATAATCCTCCTTAATTAATTGACTCGTTTTTTTATTGTTCCCACAAAACCAAAGTACAATTTATCCACGTATAACAAAGAATTCTGAACTTTTCTTGTGTATTGATCTTTTCCGGAAAAATGTACTAAATTGTAAGCGAGCAACCAAAAGGAGCCAAAAGCTCGGTGAGGTAATAATTACCTTAGCATGTCGAAGATTTTGTGATGGCTTGCGATGAACGTTAATCTCAAATTTTCGGCGCAGAGCGCTGATAGATGGCGTCTATAAATGAGGTTCAAAATATATATGACTCGTAATTGACAAGATCATTTAATAATGTAAAAGCGTAAAACTCGTCACTGACACGAGGATGATCTGTTTCTTGTGTATTTATTGTCCGATGAACACTAATTATGCGTCGTTCATCATCGTCATCTGAAATGGAATTCATAAATCAAATCAGTATACCTCGTCCATATTTGGTGCATTTGAACCTACCTGCCACTAAAAACGATGATTCAGAATAACTTATAATCTTTATTCGCAATATTTCACAAAAAACTTTACTTTATAGATGGCTTAGATTTTGGAGAAAGAGTTTTTAAAACCGCAGAAATAAATTCTAATCACATGATAAGCTTTCCAAATAAGCAAATGAGGCACTTTTTACGTTTCTCGATGAAATGGATTTTACCTCTTTGGATGAAATAATACTGTATTGCCTCAAGAGAAAGATGAACCTAGTGATTATTAGACCCTTAAAGACCCGTCCTAAAGTGGATGGGAATCGTTTATAATTTTGCCTATTAGTTCTTATTGTCTAAAGTACGTTTAGTACAAAACATTCAGAGTTCGTTTGTTCTTAAAAGTTACTTTGTCCATTTCATTTCAGTGTTCAATAGAAGAAATTTACTAGTTTTTTTTTTCTCTTTCATGATTTATTTTTCAATAATAATTACCCCTTATGATGATGATTTACCTCATATTGAAGAAGTAAAATATGCTTTCATAGGTATTAAAATAGATCAAACTTATGAGGCAACTCATTGAACTCCAACAATAATTTACTGCATAAATCATCGCATTGTTTACATTATTAATCGATCGATTTTACCTAGCATATCACCGGTTGAATGCGAGTGAAATTTTGTGAGTGAGAAGAAATTTGTCATCGATGGTTCAATCTGCGCTGTTCGACGGATACTGTAAGAAAAGAGTTATATTATTATTGAAATGATGACGAAAATACACTAATGAAAATGATTAATAATAATAGCATGCAAATTTTTCACAATACTATTTAAATTATTATGAAAAATTCTTGAATTATGCAAATTTCTTAGGATGTCTATTCAGTTCGACACTTCACAAAAATCAAACACTCCAAATTCTAGAAGAAGAAAATTTTTTCTTTAATATGAATATAAAAAAAAAATCACGTTATGCTATAATTTTCATAAAGTTTCAAGTTCACTTGAATTTTTTCCTGAAATCATTTTTTCTTTAGAAAAGTACTAATGGATTTTCAGAAGAAGAGGAAAAACTCGTGGAAGTGTTGCATCTAGAAAATTCAACGACTTGATAAAACTTTTCAACTTTACAATAATTCATGTTTTCTAACGTTTGAGTAAAAATGACTCATTATAAGACAGAAAATGGCGCTGAATTACAAATCTGGAAAAAATCTTCAAGAATCTTTACGATTGAAAATCTTTCACATTGAAAAAAAAAACAGATTTAGATAGTGAAGTCATACTTAGATGTTCATGAAGCAGAACACTTACTGTTGTTGTTCTTCTGCGCTCGAGGTGATGTCGTCCACTGATGGACAACGTTTACCAGTTGCATGCGGGGACACCTAATAACTCATTCATTACAAGTTATTCGATGAAGTGATAGGTAATGACCGTTAATTATTCATTTCCAATGATCTCTATTCATTTTCAATGTCATACGCGATCAATGAACATTCTATTCATTAAGAAAATAGACCTTTTTAACTTGAAATACTTTCTCATGGAGAAAAGAAAAAATGAATTTTGACGGAAAAATAGATGTTGAGAAAAAATTGATAACAAACCATTATCTAATTAATTAGCTGAAAAATGATTAAAAAAAATTCAAATATGTCACTCTTAATGTGGATTATAATGCTGCGTACTTTTGCGTTGCGAGTTGCGATCCCGGACAAGCGATGAAATTTTTCCTTCAATCTTTCAACAATTCCAGGGCCGTATTCCAGATCTATAATTTTAATATTTGTATTGCTCTCTATATTACTTCAACGTATGACGTCATCATATTGACCTAGATCAGATGATTCAAATATGAAATCACCTCATTCTTTTTTTTGTTCGTTAATTTTGTTTTGTCAAAAAAAAAACTGCAAGACCTCCTTTGATAGAATGTAGTAGTTCAAAAAATACGACATAAGAAATTAACCGTTAAGATTAAAGAAAAACTCAGATATGGAAGGTTATAGAATTCTTCCACCTATTACAATGAATTCGACGAACACATGCGGTAACATTCACTTGGGGTGCACGCACCGGCGCAGTTGCGTAGGTGCCACAGTGCCACGTCGGCCCGAATATGTTCGCGGTCGTCACCCAGGCCTACCAAGCCCACTATACCTTCGGGGTCAATGAATGGATACCAAAGAAATTATGGTAAGATAAACAGCACTGACTTGACGGAGAATGGTCAACTCAAGTCACTGTATAGACCAAATCCCTATTCAAACACCTTCACGCTATCACTTTAAACACGAATGCGTTGGCACATTCCGCCACAAGGGATTGATCTACGCCAAAGCTAATCTTATCTTAGCATAACATTGAATTACATAATTTTTACAACATAACTATATCATATTGATTTTTGTATCCAGATCATTTAAAAAACGACTCTATCGAATACATGAACGGACCAATTAAATCGAACCGGCCAAAATTTTGGAGCAGCTTGATATCAAAAAGTATAACGTTGTTGATTTTCTGTACATTTAAACCAAAAACAACTAAGCAATATGTTTGCCTCTTTTTCTAAATTCTTTCAAAATAATGTATTAAAGAGTACTATTTACTAATTTTGACAGAATAAAAATACCGTCTTTATTACGCTATTTAAAAACGGAACAGAATTTTTTTTTTCGTGTGAATTTTGAGGCTCCATAATGAGGAAAAAGCCATTTAATATTTATTGTTTTTCAAAAAGAAGAGTTACATAGCCATAAAGTTAGAAGATAAACAAATAATTTTTAGTAAACATGAGTTGATATTTAAGGTTAATGTAAATATAATGAAGTGCTTAAGCGGGTCAAAAATTGGTTAATGTATCAAAGATTAACATTGATGAATTCACCAACAGTCAAAAAAGGACTATTTATATGATTTTTAAAAACCGTCAATTTCTGGGATATATAGGATTTATTTGATCTACCTGTTGAATTTCATTCGGTTATTTTCACGTGCTCATTTCCATTATGAAAGATAATTAAGAGGTTGAGGTATAAAGCAAAACAATTCTTATTAACACATTATCTAGCGCCAATTGATTTTACTAAGCAAAATTTCATAACAAATATTCGATAAAAAAAACAAATCGATGATAATAATAAATGAATAAAAAGAACTGTAACGTTTTATTGAAGTCAAAACGTTCTTGCAATTTTCTATGCTTCACATCATCAACTAAATGTGTAGTATTTAATACTTGTAAGCTAATTATTCTAATGAAGTGATGTAAATAAGCTGATCATATTCCATTGAGGTAGTATATGGCAAATGAAGTGAGTTGATGTATTAGTAATATTTTTTAGGTTATTAAATAAAAAAGTATTACTAATCAACATTCAATAGAAATAACATCAAAGAAAAACGTTCTGAGTGTGCTTCAGAATGAATAAGGACAATAGTGAGCTATGAGCAATTTAATATGTTCCTGTCGATGAAATAATGCTTTATGGAAATAGAGGTTAAGTAGTCAAGCAGAATTCAAGGAAAAAAAGAAAAAGAAACTAACCAGAATCAGCTGTGATGACGTTTCCTTCTTTTTTGCTCGACGCTACGTCTTCCAACGGTGAACGCATATTTGTGACTAAAAATTCTATTATAAAATAAAACGGCACAATACAAAAATAAAAACGTTTCATATATATTAAATTTAATTAGAACCTATACAAATTTGATCCGTGCTTTCTAAATAACAAAAGAAAACATTGTACTCGTTTTTTGACTGAATATAGAAACGTTTTGTTTTTGTTTATATCTGACGAAAACGTATACACGTTAAATTTTATAGCATGTTATGGGTGTTTTCAGAGGCTCTCAAAACGTTCATCCGACACGGTATAAACAATATTTTTGCACTTTCTTAATGTTTTTTTCTCAGTATTCGATTCCGTGTTGATGCAGTAGTCGCCCTGACAGAATCATCAAATTCCATCGACGTCATAATATAACACATTTAATTACCATACTATATAGCTTATACAAATAAGCTCAACAGCCTTTATATCCCAAAATATCCATATCAAAAATCTATTACCAAATATAGCTCAAAAATTATCGATGTTTTCATTTTTTGGCCTTTCATAGCGAGTATTAGGTCGTTACCAGTCAAGGTTTACAACCTTTACATGAAAACGACGAATCAATCCATTCTGCGTATAATTCGATTGAACGTCTTCATAGACGAGAAAAATTTCTAGACAACGATTACTGTAAGGTAAAGCTATAATGTTATTCAAACGAACCTCGATTAGATTCAGCTGATGAGGTATTTCGCAACGCAGGCAACCCAAAGGCATGAGGAACCCTTGCGGGTGTAACTAAATAAATTATATATAGCATATGTATCGAGGATCATATAAATTACTTACTTAAATTATACGATTGAAAAAAGAGGTTGGATGCTATTGAGTGAAATTGATTTTTGAACGTCTTCAAAGACGTTCGATGAAGAATAAATCAATAATCTCTACCTTATCAGTACATTTCTGATATGTTTGACAGACTACTTACACGCTATAAAAATTTAAAGTTTATAACTAAAAAATATTTATCGAATGAAATTCAGTTTAAAAAATTTTGATATTTAGTGTTTTATCTTCAAATAGAAAATTCTTCTCTTATGTCAATAAAATTTTCACGTTAAACGAAAATCAATAACAAATATTTGTTTTTGTTACGGAGTTAAAGAAAAACAATTCTGTCGTCTGAAACTAAAAAATTATATTGTAACTGAAATAAAATTGAAAAAAAAACTGTAAGAAATATACTCTAACATAATTTTATTGATTTTTTGATTTATTAGAATGAAAGTGAAGACTATTTGTTTATCGACTGATTATTGATTGGTTATTAGGCAGTGATCAAATATTGAGTTTCTTTTTTGGACAAAATGCTTTTTTTTTTCTGCTTCTTTCTAAATTGCACTCGAGGTAATCTATAGAGTTTTACCTCAAACGACACAAGTTCAACGATCCTAGAAAAACTAAAACACCCATAAAGTTCATTAAGCTTATAAGTCGTATAAAAAGCATTGCCAATGAAATATGAGCGCTGATATTGTTTACTTTTACAACTAAATGTAAATAATATCTGGAGATTAAATAAATTTACAGCAAAAAAGTGATGACTAATAAGAAATAGTGAAGGAAAAATCATTATTTTACATGCGTTAAAAAAATCTAACGAACGATTTATACGACGAAGAAAAATTCCTATAATCTTTTCTGACAATTAGAAAATGTTTTTTTCAAATGAAATAAGTCAAATGAATCAGTGAAATATAATCAATAAGGAAATCCGCAACGAAAATCAACAACACTTTTCAAAAATTTGTTGATATTATAAGAAAAAAATGTCATACTGTAGATTAATTTCTAATATATGGATTCTGTTGGAGAATTGTTACTCAGATATGAGATTCAGCAAAAGTTTTACTAATAGTTAATTGTAAAATGATAGCTTATCTATTAACACAACAAAAATGAGGTAGTGAGGTAACATCATAACAATGATTGAAGTTAAGCGTTTTCACATATATTAAAATACTTCGGTATTAATCAATGGATTTAGTGAAGCTTTTTATTACTACTAAACGAAGACGATTCGCGCTTTAGATAACACTGATGTCCGACATGATTTTTTTTTTTTTCTTCAAGCATCCTTTCCATTCATCTCCTCATCGTCGCCCTCATTCTCATCATCATATAAAACATTACAAAAATTACGGCAATAAATAGAACGATTACAGTAATCGAATTACTCTGAACACTACCAGAAAGTGATAAAAAGCCAATAATGATTGCTATTTTGCTAAATGATGTAATTACAATATTCTAATATGAAAATTATCGATTTTTTTGCTTTATTGTAAAAATATTTTCAGTGTTAACAAGACATTCGTCGTGTTATTTGATAATGAACAATGTCGTAGAGATGTTCATAATGAATCATTGACAATAAATGACTAATAAAATACATCGATAAACAAATGATTTTAAAATATTATTGATAAAAACTGTATTAACTTATAATTAATTCTTATATACAACATAAAATTTACCGAGAACATTTTATATAATGCAGTATTTATTGATTTTATATGTATTCGTTCACCTTATCATTAATATTGATGAGTTATTATCATTCTTTTAAAGTAGTTTAAAGTATTTCGACATTAAGCTTCGTCAGTTTTTCACGTATTAGAAACGAAAAAAAAAAAGCATGAAATAATGCTCTGACTAAGAAATATGACTAATACGAAAAATAAGAGATTTTTTCAAAGAAATGTTCTTCATTCGGATTCTTCTGATGTGCAAAAAGATGAAACAAAAGAAAATGCACTAAAGAATTTTCTATAGCTATTCATTTTTGAAATAAGATTTAATGACTAAAAGTGAACTGAAAGTAAAATAACTGCATATAGATGCCATAGGTCTGTGTTCGAATCGATACGGTAGAGAGTTTCTATCGTTATTTTCTAAACAGCTGATCGATTATAAGGAATATTTGTAAAGTGTTATAAGTCAATTAGATTTGACACTGAACAGATGACATTCCCAAATGGGGCGTACCAGCCTTGAAATACTCGATGTTCATGTGACAAGTGTTGCCGAATCAAGGTTACTTCGTTATGTTTGAGAAGTCCAGTTAAAAAAAAACAGTCATAAATTGTTTTGTAGTTCAGTTTATTTCTTTCGATCATAAAATAAAGTAAAAAGATGGGCGAAAAATTTGAGGAAAAAGTCTATTGATCATATTGATTCGAACAAATTCTGATATGGTAAAACTTAGCTCAAAACCTACAATTTTCAAATTTTGATAGTGAATTTTTATATAATCGTTGAATATATAGATTATAAATAGAGAACAATGGCGCAGTGATGGAGTAGTCACAGTGACACGCATACACGAATCAGTTCCCGGCCGACCCTCCAGACCTGCCGAGCTCGTCAAACATATGAGGTCGATAAATTGGTAAAGGCAGAAATATGGATATAGCACTGAATTGGTAAAGAGTGGTGAACTTAAGACAATGTGTAGACTCGTATTCAACCTCATTCATGACATCATATTGAACCATAATGCGTAGGCACATCTCGCAAAAGGGATTGATCAACGAAAAAACCACTTAACCTTATTTTATCTTATACATAATAAATATTATCCTCAACTAATGCTACAGCGGTTGATAATACAAAGTAGTTTCGTTAGTAAATGAAAGAATGTTGTACTTCAAAAGAAAATTTTTCCTAGTTTGAATTGCAACTGGAAATCTCAAATATGATGGAAAAAAGAATATATCGATCTAGGATTTTTTTTCGAAAAAAAGAACAATGCTCTTTTCTAAACAAAAATTTGGCGCTTACCAGTGTCGCCGAAGTATTTCGTCATTAAAGTTAGTTGATTAGAATCAAGCCTAAAACTTATTCCAATCAACATAATTTATAAAAGATTGAAATAATATAAAAAATATACAAAATAAAATACAATAATGAAAATCAGTGTAGAAGTGTATAGGACGTGACAGAAGAAATACACCTCAACAAAATAGCATTCAATAACTTTTCACGGTAAGCCGAATGATACAGTAAGGCAAAGAATAAATTTTATAAAAAGCTAATGTGTTTTAAAAACACAACAAAAGCTTGATTGTTTTTTTTTCGATAATAAAATTATTGAGATTTTGTGATACGGTAGAAATATACTGCAAAATATGCAAATATTCAAAGAGAATTCGGACTACCTCCAAGCTAAAGTGCTCAGCTTTTTCTTTGCAGCGGAGAAAAAAGATTACATAAAGAATGCCTTGGTAAGGTTTTTCATTAATTTAAAAATTGATATTATCTACAATTAAATCAAAACGTAAATATAGGCAAAATAATAAGTGAGTGGAAAAAGAATTTTCTATCTCATAAACAAAAACAATAGAGAGTTCCTTTAAAAAAAAAAGATTTGTATCATAAATTTTTCTGTAAAGTTTAGTTAGGAGTTAGCTTATCGACCGTATTATTTCAATAGTTTCCCGGTGTAATTACTTTGACAGAATCTACTTTACAAAAAAGATATTAAATTTCTCAAGCAAAAAAATATAAACACTCACTGTTTCCATAATAGCAAAAATGTTAATATTTTTAAAAATCGATATACATGCACTTATGCAAATTTTTAAAATAAGGCAAATCATAGATATGAAATGATAATACTACTTATACAGTAAGAAAAAATTGATCATAAAAACGAGAGAAATCGATAATTGAAATGAAAAAGATGGATGAGCACCATAGTAAAATCCAAGGTAATGCGATAACTTATTGCTCTCTAGATTTTTATAATGTATATTTTTGTCCTGGATAACAATTGTTTATTTCTGGAGTAAAAAAAAATATATATAAAAGAATGCTGAGTGAATTGAAAATTGTGAAAGCTGAACATCATTGCTCGTAAGTTTTAAAGTGACTCATTTGGTCCTTTTTACAACAATGCCTAAATGTAGACATGTGAGTCAAATCAAATCAAATAAATCAATCAATAAAAGCATATATTTATTGTAAAGTATTATTTCACACATTTAATTAGTTAGTAAAATTTGTAACGAATTATCACGAATTCTTCCACGTTATATATCATTAGTTTTTCGAAAGTATATTTTGTACTTTTGATAAAGTAGCTGCATGAATAATTTAACCCTCTCGACAAAAAATGAATAATTTAACACTCTCCATTAAATAACTCAATAATCAATAAATCTAATAAGGTTTATAGAATAATTGTATGCTACATGAATTATTATTGTACTACTGAATTATTATTCAATATCATATTTGATGTTTTTGGATGTCAAATCTGAATGTTTTATCAATTTTAATATTTTGCTTCTTTTTTTCACAATTTTAATAAGAATAAAATTTATAATAAACATATGGACGTATGCTTAAACTCAGTTATCTATATACGGTAAGATATGAGAAGCTTTAGCGTCGATTAATGGCGGACTTGATAGGTCTGGGGGCGGCCGTCAACCTGATTCGGACTGTTCTACCGACGAAGTTAATCGGACGACTACAATTGGAATGTAGGCTTAAGCATTGTAGAATGCTAACAAAAACCACATCTATTGTAAGTAATTGTTCGCTAGCTGGCAGCAGACCTAACTAATTCGTCATTCAATAGAACTTCTGGTGTTTTCAATCGATGCCGTTCGAAGAATAGATCGGACGCAGCGTTCAGTACGCTGTTCTACTAACGGAGTTAATCGGTCGACTAAAATTGTGAAGTAGATCTAAGCAATGTAAAATGGACAGATAATGAGAAAAATGACTGCTTACATAAAACAACACTTAGCATTTCCATGGAATATACTTTTTATTTGCTAATCGTTGTTTTTAAGTGAAAGAAGCAAAACCCCATTCTTTATGGAAAAGAAAAGATCTTCATTAATTAGTATTTTGCAATTTCCGACTACAACAAAATAACAGATACTTCAACAATTGTGTTACATAAGTAATTCATCGATGTGTAATAAACGTCTAAATTGAGCCAACGATTGAGTCATAAAATCAGGAAAAAAAAACGTCCTATCACCTACCTTTCAGCAGTTGCTTTAACCTCGCATAAGTAAAAAAATTTACAGCTTAAAATATAATGTTGACTTTTCTATTGTTTACATACCACAAGACTCATTCGTTGCATAAAATACGATGAAAATTATTTTGAATTCAAAAGATTTAGCATTATTATCATTATTATTTTGAAGCGGCAACCAGAACCAAATTGAGAAATGAGTTAATGCCAAGTAAACTCAAATGTTAATTAATTCGAAATAGATGGAAAAACCTTCTGGATATACATGTGGACGTTGGCGCAGTACCGTATTCCATGCTGAACGTGCTCTTACCAAACGATCGTGCTAAAACAATAGTTAATTAATAAAAAAATTACCTGTTTTATAGAGGACAAGCATATTTCAATAAGAACCCTTTGTATGACTTTAATACTCTTTTGCATCACAAATTCCGTTCCCGTTACTTTTTTACTTCAGCATCCCAAGAGAAAATCAGTATCATGAAAGTAGTCGAGAAATCCAATTAACTTAAATGTCCACTCAATAAAATCCAGAAAACTTGTTTGTTATTCATTTTTGTATCATAAAATAATTTAGGTCACACTTCAATAAATGAGAACAAGTACAATTTTCTGTGAACTTAATCTTTTAGTTGATTTTTTCTATTTTGTACAGAGATGTTTCTAGGACATTTTCATTTCCCCTTGTAAACCTAAGCAAAGCAATCGAAAATTGTGGTTGTCATGATGAAAAATTAAGTGGTAAGGCGTCAAACGCTCCTCTAATCCGATAAAGTCGGTTTTTGATTTTTGCTTTAGTCACATAATCTGTTGATGCCTCAGACTAGGCTGACTTCTGTACTCCATTACTGTCGCACGAAGGTTGCTCAGTAAGTGTGGAAAGTGTTCTAGATCGTACCACTGTCTTCTTTGTTAAAAACAACCCATTTAACCGGTGAAGACAAGAAATTTTTGTCATCAGCAAGAAAACCGGCTAAATCAAGCATGAAAAAGATATTTTCAGTAAAATACTATCCTTTTATCACTGACAAATGAATGAAGATTAGACCGAAGACTACAAATTTACCGAAGGTTTAACACCTATCTCCCTTGAACATAAGCCTGAATCTTCATTACAGCTAAAGATTCGCTTCGAAAAAAACAAAGAAGCTGAGGCTCGTTTTCGATGCAAAACACTCAACAATTATAAAAAGCCCTCTCTGAGGGAATTTAAACCGGTTATTCGCACAGCTAGGTGTCACGACCATAAGAAGTGGATAGGGGTTAATCGGAGCCTCAATGTAGATGGAGTACGCGCAATGAGACATGTATAGATTCAGAAAATGAACTATATGATTATGTTGCGCTGCATGTCGCTGTTCTCACAAAATTCTATACCGGATCAGACTACCGTGTCCTAGTTGCTAAATTTCTCTTCATGCATTAAGATAAGAGAGGTGCGATTTTCAAGGATGAAAAATCCAAAATCACCATGAATTAAGACTTATAGGAGATGTTAGCTAGCTTTTGGTGAGAGAGCATCATCGAGAGCATCGCCAAGAAATATGATAGGCTAATTTGGCATTTGCCCTATAGAGCGAAAAATGCCGAGAGTCTGACGGTTATTACTACCACAGTCACGTGAAGCAGTCCGAGCCGCCTGCAATGGCTAATTGATGTCCGAATTTTCGAAGCTGTACAAAAAAAAAGTGATAAAGGAACAACCTAAATATAGAAACGCAAAAATTTTGGATAAAGTACTTGGGAATAAAAAGAGTGATTGCAACGCTCATCGAATCTTTAAAAATCACATAAGAATGACTATGTTCTGATGGCAAAATGAAGCAATTATCACTTTCAGATGGACGATGAAGAAGATCACCAACCACTTTCTCCTGATCTCTTTTATAGTCACAACCGTATGTTTCCGTATATAGAGAGAAATGACGCTTATGTCGGTCCGAAATTTCTTTATTCACTCGCCAGTCGTCATTAATACAATGACGCGACTCTTTATATCACAAATCATTGAATCAAAGTGGCGCATAAATAAATAGAAGGACACTTCTTCTCATCTTCATTGGTTTATCAAAAAGCTTACGAGTCTGTTGATACAGAATTTGCCATAGAAATGTTGACTAAGCGAGCCTTTCCCACTCCATACATCGAGATCCTTCCTGAGTTCTACAAGAGTTTAACTACCAAAATTACCTCATTCTACAGCGATATCAACATCAACGTAAAAAGAAAAATTCGGAAAGGTGACAGTATTTTACCAGAGCTATTCACGATTAAAAATTAGAGATGCAGCCGTAAACGCTATGCTTTCGAAGAATATGTGGGCTGGAGAAGATGCGCATGAATGATGACCGGTGAACACGAACTGCAAGTGATTGGATCCCACTAAACGTCAAGCGCACCGCAAGAAGACCGATGGTCAGACGTCTCCACAACGGTTTTAAGAAGGTATTATAATGCTCAATGAATAGCTGGAATGAAAAGAAGTTATTGGACTACTCTCGCCCCCAATAGGAAGAAATAAAAGCTTTACTGGTGTCCGCTCATCTCTGTCGATGATCAAGGGGAATACAGGTGATCCAGGTAATGAAACAAATTACTTAGTATTTAAACGGACATGAAAAAATGGAATGTTTCAACAATGGTTTGTTTATTTAGTGATATTTTCTCAATCAACCTAGGAAAAAATGATAATGTATAAAAATGCTTGCTTTTAAGTAAAACTTACCTTAACGAACGGATTGTCGCGAACCCAACCAAAGTGATCCATACGATGAGATGAGTGTTAAATTGTGAGATTATATGCTTGAGTATAATCTATCTAACGGTGAAGTAACGTTTACTAATAGAATCAAGCAGCTTCTAGCAAATATTACACCGTAACTACTACAAAACGAAGTACTCTGCCACAAAGTTTGAAGTAGTACTGCTTGCGCAGGTCGTTCGGATCTGAAAGAAATGTTTCGAAGCGACATTATTAAAGAAGTAGAAGAAATGAATAACAACAAGGAAAATTGACCAAGCAAGAGGTGCGCAAAACGCTTAAATGAGGTTGCAACAAGAATGAAGAGGATTACTCCTCCGCTATCTGATGAGGTATGACGTGGAATGGATGTGAAATACTTACTGTCCCATTCTTGACTTATGCAAAAAACTCATGAAAACTTTAGAATTTTGGTAAAATTTCCATATATTATTGAATTAAATATGTGCTACAACATCATAGCTACCTTATTGTACAAATTCTTAATTAGGGTTTTTAGAATTTCGTGTCGTTTTCATTACTTTGTTCTAACATGATAAGATGCTCTAATCAAAATATCAATCCCTATTTTTCAGATTATAGCAGATTTGCTTTCGAATTATAGATTTTGAAATGAAATTCGATTAATTAATCAATTAGAACATTTTGTGTTTTAGAAATTTTGCGAGGCACGTTCTATAAACAAAAGTGTAAGAAGTATTGTGTTCAAAGATTTGTAGACAATAAAAAAACTATCGACCAGAAAAAAATTGTGCTAGGATGGAAGTGATCGCGAGGAAGTGGAGAGTGACAAGATGACAATCCTCAATCTGGTTTCTGTTAATGGTTTACACACAACTGATCAGTATTTCAAGTGAAACGAATCACCAACTTGAATGGCCCACTTATGGATTTGTGAGAAAAAAAATTCCAGTTTTCAATTGTGTGAATAACAATGTATCAGTATAATAGTGGTGAAGTTTTACATGAAATATTTTATGATAAACACTAAATAATTCCACACGATTTGAGGACTGACTACCTCAATTTAAAAATCATAGAAAACTTTTAATAAATCATATGAATGTATTACGAATCACATCAAAATATAAACAAAAACAAAACACTGAATGTTTTGCTTACACATTCAAAATTAACTGCTCTTAAGCTAGTTTGTTATTAATAATATGAGGACAATATTTGCAAATTAACAATAAAAATACAGCGAGCAGATTATAAATGTAATGTTTTCGAGAGTCATAATGAAATCAGGACACATAAGATTTGAGGCTACGATAATGACTCTTGCGCAACAAACATAATGTCAATAAAGGATTCTATGAAATACTGCAACATGTACACACATTGGTGTTAATTCATTCTCAAGTTGTTATGATTTTCAGTAAATACACTTCATTTTATTACTTGAAATCTAATTAGGCTTAATGAGATTAATTATGCAATGTATTCGTAGGGCTGAAAATTCAGCGTGAAGCTTAGACATACTTTGATAGAGAGAATTTGTTTTTTAAACGGACCACTTATTCAGTTCGTCAAAAAGATGAAGCTTACTGCATATTAACTACCGATTGAACCTTTCAAATGAAGTATTATTACAAACGTTTTTTGCCTTCTATTAAGTTAAAAAGAGATTCAACTAGCTATGGGTCAACCAATCACATGCATGGCAATATCATGAAACATCATAGTATATCAGGTCTACCAGGCGTTCTGTTCGTTTCCATGACAATTGTCGACACGTAAGCACATGTTCATCTGACGCATGTTCGGCTGTCCATTTTTATCACCTAATTCACACATTCTGACGTAGCAAATTAGGTGAAACATGATAAATCACGTTGGTCTTATGTGTGAGGCGATAGTGAACCCATAATTACTAATTAAGTCCATCTACGCTACTGTATTTAGAACGAGCTACAAAAGCATCCAAAAGCTTATTAAGGGTGTTGTTGAAAACACAGCTTCTGATAGGACAGTTAGAAGATGGTTCGAAAAATTGGATGAAACAAATGATTTTGACCCTTCTTCTAAACCGCGGCCTGGACGACCATTCTTGGTCGACAACGATCTAGTTAGGACAATGTTGGATCGAAGTCACTTCCTGACAACATCGGAAATCGTAGGAAGACCTAACTGAGCACGTCAAACTACTTTGGATTATATTTCAATGGTAAGTTCAGAGTGTAAATATTCAAAATACGTCCCACATGAGCAGTATCAGATGAATTTGAATGATCGAATTGTCATGTGCACATCAATGCTTGCTAGAAGCAAAATCGAGTTCTTCTTGAACCGCTTGATAACTGGGAATGAAAAATGTATTAGCTTCGAAAACATCTTAACTAGCACAGCATATTATAAGAGCGAAAGCCTTCTCACCTGTAAGCTAAATTTGGCTCTGCATAAGAGAAAATGGAGCAGTCAAGGCTTAAAGTTTCAAGAACCAATATATTGTGATCTTGTAAAACCGAACAAAAAGCTGAATTCGGAGTATTGTGAGCAACTGGAAAATTTAAAGACAGCAGTCCAAGAAAAGAAGCCGGCGATGCTCAGTAGGAAGAGCAAGATATTCATAAGTGAAGAATATATGAAATGAGCGCTGGTTCAATTTTTGGTTCAAAGGTTGAAACACTTTCCAAAATGAGATATAGACGTTGCTCTCACGCTGGCAAAAAGTCTAATGATAATGGTATGTTTAATAAAAAAAAACAGAACTTTCTGGCAGAGCATATAAATATGGTTAATACAGAAAATTTTCCTCAATGATATGAAATTAGATTTTCCCTCCAGTTTCTTAAATAATATTATGCATAAGTGAGAGATTCATTTATCTTAGAATCGAGTGACGATATTATGCAAATTGTTTTTGTTACCTCAATAATACTGAGGGTAAATTTAATAATAAATTTTTGTTATGCAGCCGTACTATTTCTATTAGTTTCATTTTTAGACTCAATGAATCATTAATTAATACGTAATTTGTCAATAATGTAAAAAAAAATAAAGTTCTACTACTACATCGTCCCTTATTTTTTCTACGTCACTTATATGAACATTTCATCTTCTTCTTCCTAGTTTTTTTCCCATCTCTCTGAAATGTTGAAAAAAAAGTCGGAAGAAAAAAAAAATGAATTTATTTCTTATATTAAAAATGATTTGCTAAAACTAATTACATTGGTATGTCGTCTAAGCAGCAATGGAGCAATGTAATCACAACGACGAAGAAAAAATTCATAGGTATTCGCCTGAGGCAATAAATGATTGGTGAGATAATGTGTGAAAGAGGTGATACATATATAATTGAAACTTTAGAAAAGCCTGAAAACAAGTATGTCGATATGTATGTTACTGATCCAGAGGAAAGAATTCGACTGAAAAACATTTAATGAGTACAATTCGAATACGATTTCATAGCATAAGTAAGTCAGATTCATATCTGTAAACAACAATGTCTATTTAAACTAAACAGCAAACAGTAACAGCTTCGATAATTTCTTATATTATATTCTAGATAGTCGATAGCTGATTGGATTTTTTTTACAATCCTTAGGTATTCAGATATTAATAGTTTTACTGTTATGAGTTCTAATTTATTCAATACTGTTCCGATTGAGTTTTTTCGATGAGGCAAATAGAAACCTGTTTATTATGTTCGTACAGGCTAAATAGGATGGAAAACTCTGATTTAACAAATTTTTCTATAAGTATGGATATTAAAAAAGTGTAAAACGAAAAGAAATTAGTAACGAGAGAAAGATTGTTGATATAAAAAATGTTTACGTGATTAAATAAAACTTTCTTGGACAGCATTTAATAATCATATAAAATGTAACACTACCGTTTTCATGGTATTTAACACTTGAGAATATCTTGAAAAAATTTCAGGAAGATACAAAATATGGACTGCGTAGTGTTTTCAAATATAAACAAGGCTTGAAGCTATTTGCAAACATAAAGCATTAAAATATGCATAAATTTCTACTCAATATTCAACCGCCATTCATTATTAGAAACTGAGCATCTACCAATTACTCTATCGAAAAAGTCTTAATATCGTCTTTTTTTGTGAGTATATTGAGATGGATTAGGAACCTGAAAAGAAATTCAGCGACAAGAATTCTAATTTATTCAAAATTCTGATTCAAGCTATATCTGACTTTTTGAGTCATAGATTACTTCACTACTTATTGAACATATTGATTATTAGAAAAGTTTGTTTTCTACCAATTTGAAAAGAGATCAGAGCAATGAAAAAGAATATTCCAAAATTGAAGAAACAAACGATGTCCTCAAATTTCAGAAAATATAAAGGAGATACTTTTTTCATAAGTGTTTTGTATGCCTCATTAATTACAAAAGAACGGCCGATGTTGGGACAAATGCCTTACTTAACATATAAAGTGCTGAGAAATTAACGTATGGCGCTGCCTCAGTTGAGAGACCGGACCTTATTTTCGGAAAATGCTCATGGATGAAAGCATGAGTTAGATCCATTTTGGCTAATAAGGTTTGAAAGACGTTGAACTCAACTCTTATTACAAATAAGTAGCATACAGCTCACTGTTCTATTATAATACTGCCTACAATATGATGAAACAAGTCCCATTATGATTGACATTAATGATTAGGAATATTCAATATCTAAATCCAAATCAAATCCACCGATCTCCCTCTTTGAGGAGCCTCAGGCTGGTTAACCACGAGACAACGTGGCACGAACCCAGATCGTGGATAAGGGGTAGTTCGAAGACGGAAGCGATGCTTTAATTGCCTTTAGAAGCGGATTAATTCAAGAAATAGAGTTCCTCATTCTCCTGTGCTGAGACAACTCATACTTTTTGTATTTACATACTTCGTGCATGTAAATGCATGCATACTTGTGCTTAGGGGTATGCGATTCGGTTACGAGGTCACAATTCAATGACTAGAAATTAAAAGAATGCATCAAGGGTCTCTTCTTATAGATATGCTTAAGTGCACTCAGTTGGGAACAGAAAGGAAAGAAGGAAAAAGAAAAGGAACAGAAATAGCCTTAGCGACTGGTAAAACGAGTGCAGAGATACTGCAAAGTTCTCAGAAAGAAGGTAAACTGCCTGAAAACGAAAGAATAATGGTGACGATCTGTAAATACAAAACCCGAACGCTAGTATCAGGTACCATGTCATCGGACTGGCCGAAACGAGAAGACACCAGCTAATAGGTGTTATTTACGACACTGGAGAAGAACTATTCCTTGGAACATACGATAAGATGTGTCGGTGGCATAGGTGTACTCGTTAATTCGAACTTGGTCATGAACATTGATACTTTTGAACAACTGACAAATCGAATCGCATGTTTAAAATTGAAAAGATGTGGTCCAACACCGACTTTTAGAATATTCATGGCCTATACTCCTACTTCAAACTACAATGCAGATGAAATCGAAACAGTCTATATGGACTCTATATGGCAGAAAAGACTGCACACTCTACAAAGTCATTGTTGGCGATTTTAGTGCTATAAATGGCCGTAGAAGAACGTCTGGAGAACGGCACATTGGAAACCACAGAATCAAATGGAATAAATTGGAAGAGCGGCTCATCATGAAGAGCACCCTGATCAGTGCTAACTCACACTTTCACAAGCCTCTGTCCCTACGGTGAACGTGGGAGTCTCCTGATGGGAACAATCATAAGCAAGCGAAACAAATGTTAGCAAACTTCGACAATATGCGTGGACAAAACGTGCCATAACGGGCATTGGCCTCATATTGAATCCTTTAAAACTAGTTTATTGAAAACCAATACCTAGATAGGGTAATAAAGAATACGGAAGTACCAACTCGCCACGGTTCTCCGTGCCTTAATACTGCTGGGAAGCTTGTGCACTGAGAACACAAGATCAAAGATCACTAAGTGCAATTGCTCGCTCCATCGAAAAATTGACTAAGCATTTCCCATGTCACACAAGGAAAACAGGGACATCGAAGCTGTGACCGACGTCAATAATCGACCAGGGACTCAGCAAAACACTTCAAGCAATCGAAGATTAGGTGGGCCGGATACGTGTTGCGTGTGGATGATTACTGGAGGACACGAGCTGTAAGTGATTAGATCTCAATGGACATCAAACGCATTGTAGCAAGATCACCAGCATGATGGTTAGATCTCTTCACAGGTCCTAGATAGTGATTATGATGCTTAACGAATCCTTAGAATAAAAAGAACCTTTTGCAATATGCTCGCGCGCGATACTGATGCCCACTCATTTCCGTCGGTGACCAAAGGGAATCTATGCGATCCAGTATCTTCAGATTAATTCACCAACACTTGTTCCGTAATCTTAACAGAAATCTTCATGGCACGTAATTTACTAAGTAGTACAATTTATACTCTAATCTACCAGTGTTTGTACCATCTAGGGATTTATGAAGCCAAACAAAACAAGTAGTATTAATCAACATCATTATTGTGTAAACCTGCAGTTGATACAAGAAAAAATTCAACTAATTAACACGAAGTGTAACTTTTGCATAGAAAACCTTGTTATCATTTATTATACTAAATTTAAAGTATTGGCATTTGAGAGCATCTAAATCCTAGAACTTTTACAATTGCTGTATGACCATGCTATGGCGTACTCCATCTATCACCATTATCAACCCTCTAGCAAAATCATTTGTGTAACAAAAACTTCACAAATTCAAAACTACATCAACTTTGCGAGCGATCTCAGCAATTTCTCGGAATGAAAATACTCGATTTCCGAGCACAATAAAGCTTATAAGTCACGTTGTAAACTGTTTCCTTATCTTTCACATTTCTACATCAAACCAATGACTAATTATATGCTGCATTATAATCACGCTCCGAAAAAATACTCGCGAGAATTCAATAAGCATAAAATGATTCTCCAATGAAATATGAAAAATTGGACCATAAAAAATTCAGTCCCTTTATCAGTACCCGATTGGATACTAGGAGTAGAAGCAATTGACCACAAATGATGACGGTAGCTGACGATTTCAAACATAAAAAAGTAAATAAAAACTTCCACGATGTTCCAATGGAATGTCGATATATCGAGGAAAAAAAAGATGGGGATGGAAAAAATCATAGTTGTCGGACTCGTGGAAGAAATGAGTTTGAAAAACATTTATTATATTTAGAAACCTCATCTATAATCAAAACGTGTTACAAAGCACTGACTGGTATTGAATAATAATAACAAAATAAAATTTCAGAGATCACTCACTGTTATTAATTGAAATTTGTCAAAAAGAAAACGTATGGGATAGTTTTAAGCTGAAATAATGAGAAACATATTGTTATTATAAAGTTCTTACTGATAGATCAACTAGATATTCAATAATTCTTGCATTTATTTTATATTATATATGATTTTACAACTTTAGAAAAGTAATCTTGCTATAAAAACAAAGTAAAATGTTATATTCTAAAGGACTATGTAAATACCGTAGTGATTTATTGAATGATTTCATCGTTACAATTGTAATGAACCTAATGAAACGTCCGTCAATCAATCCACAATAATTTTTATGATTATTCTGAATTCTTGGAGTAAAGTGAGGAATCTTACTAAATTTTCAGTGTTTTATAAAAGTATTATTGAAAACAAACGAGCGAATGACATCATATGCTTGTCTGACGTCATCTGATATGAAATGAAAAAGGTATAAAAGAAATGACATACACGAATTCAAAAATCAGAAAAAAAAAAATCGCTTTCTTGAATTAAAATTATGATGAACAGTTTTTTGAACTGTTCTATAATTTGAACTCCTTAAGCACAATAGATTTTTCTAAATATCTACACATAAATCAAATAAATAACTTTTAATTATTCGAACTGTTTTCTGTTTATAAATGTTTTGTTGTGTTCTTTTCAAGTTTACGTACGCAAAATAAAAAAAAAAAACAACAATAAGGACATAAACAAATGAGTACAAATGAGTTAAAAGATGTAAGCACTACTACAAGAAATATGATAATATGCAGTGAAATCGTCTAAATAACGAACGAAAAGCATCAATGATCATAAATCAAACCAATAAAACAAAATATGAAACAGATTCACTCATTTTTTGTAGATCATCTGTCATGCAAAAAAAAAAGCCAGTGAATTGTGACTCTAGTAGTTCAACTGTCACACCTAAGCTTACCATTCAACCGTTATTTTATTTTCTCATTTTTCTTCGATCAATAAGAAATTTATTTCAATAGGTTATTCTTTAATAGGTTATTGATTATTTGAAATCGATTGTGCTCTAGAGTGTAGTCATTTTTATTTTGGCCTTATTTTTGATAAACACTAGTGAATTTCATACAAATTCATAGTAAATATTATTCAATATTTCATAATCTCTTAATTGATAAGTGATTTCAAAAAAATCAATAAAAATCCTCATTGCATTGTTTTGCATTTTTTTAATACGATATTTTACACATTTATTTATGACTGTTTCTAATTTAGAATCGATTTATCGTGATTGTTATAAACATTTATGGCGATTTTGATTCTCATCGATAAAAAAAAAAAAACAAGCGAGGCTCGAAATCGTTAATTGCTCTATTAGTTGAGGATTGAAGCGATTATATCGTAAACTTATTAGTAAATTTAGTACGAAAAATAGAATGTCTTCCTTCTGTTTCGTGCAAGAGAAAAAGAAGGAAAAAGAAAAAGGGAGAAAGGAAATGAATGTTTTTATTGGGCCTATCGATTTTCGCAATGATGTCAAATGAAAAATCCATGATTTCGAATGCCATGCTGTGTATGTGATAATTTTATTTTGCCCTTAGAAAATAAATATTCTTACAACAGTACTATTATTTCATTTTATCATTCCGTCGTCTATGTATAGTGAGAATATTGAATTCTATTAATAGTCTTGTATTGATAAATTTTTGAAGCTCATTATAAATATAATTATTGATTGATTAAGCAAAATTCAATTGTGAATGAATACAAGAGTGGCTCATAAAAAAAGCTGATGATAAGCAATTTCTATGCTTCCATAATCGTGCATATTAATCAGTTTCATAAGCCAATTGTTATATAACATTCAGCAATGAATAATAATTGTATGCTGAGAAATATTACTTGTTAGCGAAGACAAACATCTTACAAGCTTCGTAATGTTGCATCTATTCATGGATTACTGTACTATTTTATATATTTACAAGATGAAATTGTATAAGCATTCGACGTTCATCAATCCATTTGGGATGCGCCTATGCAATTCGTATTCAGTATGATATCGTGAAGTTGATTGAATGCAATTCTTCACTCTAGAATGGATTGAGGTGAGGAAACTTTACCAAATCAATGATGCTTATCTATGCGGATTTTTTCTGTACCAATTCTCTTAACTCAAAGTGAAAGTTGGCTTGATAAGCCTATGTGCATCTGCCAACATGTTATGCTAATTTAAGCCTCTCTATCTGAGCAGCATCTTCTATCCTTGTGTTACAGTGCTTGTAAATTGAAAAAATTAAGCAATTAACTGCAATAAAACAGCATAATTTTATCAATTCATATCGATTTTCTATGTTAAGTCTATTGATATTGATATTGATATTGATATTGATATTGATATTGATATTGATATTGATATTGATATAAGTTTCAAAGAACGACGCAAATGCACTAAAAAAAAGGTGAAGTTCTAACAAGTGGGAAAGAATGCATATTTATCTAAAATCTATGATTTCATTTCCAACTACAGAATACATTACACCTATAATTATTACGATCACACATTTCATTAAGGCATATAAGAAAATATTGAGGGTATTTGAGTTTTATCATGTAATCTACCTTGGTTCTTATCTCACAACATAAAACTGTAAAGCTGAGTTCCGAATGAACAATAGAACAGTATCTCATAAAGGATGATACTGATTAACGGCAAATATACGTAATTGGTCATTATATATTACAGTAATATTCCTCCTATAAAATCACATCATTTTAATGACGTTTGCGAATGATACGCTCTAAAATATAATTTTAGGCCAAGGTTAATGCGTTATTCAGTAAACATCTAATCTTTAACTTGTTCGAATGGATTTTAAGCGATTTCTGAGAACGTGAATATTATTAAGAGCAATCAATTAAAATTTGGATGATTCCTTAAACAAACAAAATTTCAGTATAAAATCTGTCGTAGTTGCATTATAAATTCAGTGAATATTATTTTGTAATAATAAAGCCTCGCAAATGAAATTAGTTTCAGTTTAATGTCGATAATTTGAATAGTGAGGATGAGTTAAAGCGTTAGTTATTCTATTGAAAATCGTTAATAAATTTAGAATTCATGTGATGTTATTTTTGGAACGGTTTAATTAACCACAGAACCTTAGAAATCAACGACACCACCAGATCACAATCATATTTGCTATAAATCAGTAGTGTTTTTCTATAATGAAAATCATTTCTGCTATTTAATTTTGATTTAAGACAAACGTCTTTTTTTTTTGATATGAATAATTAGAACGATGAAATTCCACAGAGCCATTTGATATGAAGTTTTCTTAACACTTGAGAATGAAAATAAATTATTGCACCAAAACCAGTAAGCTGTTACTTTAACACGTATTCCTAACGTTATCATGAAGTCATAAGGTAAATTGAGGAGAACATTCGAAAAAAAAGGTGATGTATGTTTTTTACAATACAGTAATGAACATAAGAATATGCAGGACGCAGCAATCAAGCAATAGAGCCACACCAATCATCCTCAAACCAAGAACGACTGAATGTTGGGCGGGGCAAAGCTTGTAATGGTTATAAAAACGGCTACTGTTTTTCAACATTGTTAGCTTTCGAGTTTATCAAAACACAATGATAAAACTTTATGAAAGAGAAATAACGCGTGTTCAACAATCAAATCCATTATTCTTTTGCTATCATCACTCATAATGCCCACGTTTTTCTATAAAATCAGATGATTAGAGTAAAACACCGAGGCTAAGGCAATAACAAGGTGTGTTGAATGAGGAAACATATCATAAGTGAAAAAAGATGCTTTACTGCCTAATGTTTATCGCTTCAGAGCTGTTCATTCTTCGAAGGAGTATGAGAGGATGAAGGGTTTGGTCGGTGGTCAGTAGTTGATGAAATGTTGACATAAGTCAGGCACGAACCGTCTACAATATTGTTTCCTCACTCTTTGGTGGAGTTTTTCGTGCTCGAGCCACTCTATTCACAACGACCACGCGCCTTCATCACTATGTCTACATAAGGATTAAAAATACGCAAACATTGAGTGCTTTTAGAGTTCAAATAGTCTTCTAAGAAAATTTTACCTTAACAATCTCCTTAAAAAACAGCAAAAAATGAGTTATGTTTAGAATTTTTATGTTTCTAGATTTCAATAATAAAGATGAGGAACAAATTCGAAGTCAATGAATTTCTGTGGACTTCTCTTATGAGATACACAAGTCGTTTAAGCTCTTTGAGTGTGATACAAGATGAGTATTCATGTAGTCAATATGACTTGCGATGATCAACCTTTGTGTAATTGTGGGCACCTCTCCTCTTAAATGATTCTGATGCCATTTCCTCGAAAGATAAAAGGCGATTCTGCACAGACAATGAGGGGATTGGCTATTCAACAATGCAGGATCTCAAGACGCTACGCTAGGCAATTCTATTGATGAAAAATATATCAATTACATTCTATATGTCTTAGTGGAGATAACTCTTTTTTACGGAAAGCTTATATGTAGTGCTGCATATGCTAACGAGATGGCATCACTAAAACTGACGACGTAGATATCAACGTACTACAAGCCACTTCTGTAGCGTCATGTGTCGATGGAAAGTACAGTATATCAGAAAGAAAATTAAAACGAACATTACAGTAAGTTTGCTTTCTTTGAGCAATGATTTTAGGTATGAACGATGTGATACTAAATGAAATTATGTCTATTCGGTAATAAATTAAAATAAGAGGAGGTGAATTCAATATATTACGTCATTATAAATAATTTTCCTGAAGTATTATCACATAATAAGAGTCCGTACTACTATTTATGTTTTTTTTTTCTAGCCAATCATTTGAAGAAGTGATTTGCATGGACATACCCTCATGTTGGTCAATATACATTCATTGTTACTCATTGTTTGTTAAAATATGACGTCATTTGTAATGTGATAAGAAAGGTAATGGTAATTAAACTATTATTAGAATTGTAAAGTCATTTGAGAAATACGTCATTCAAAACGTAGCATTTTACTAATTATATGTGGCTTTTACATGAATAAATCATGCTATATACAAAATGCCACATTGCTTTCAGATTCAGAAAATGCTATATATCGCTCCCGAGGGTCATTGCCGTATTCAAAATATCTCTTAGTACCTCATCTTATTCAAATGCCAAAGAGTGCTCTGAATGACTCAAAATGAATGGCTTTTACTTAACGAGTACAGAAATTTGACTCACTAGATCTTTAATACTTTGAGGTGAGAGTATTGTCATAAAGAATTCATGTATAGTGAAGTACATAAAAAAACAAAAAAGTTTGATTTAATTACAAATTAAGAATTATATTACAAAATTACATGATAGAGGAATTTTTTAACAGTACATTTCTGAAACGTTGATTTCATGCACAAAAATTTATTCAATACCTCAGTTCATAAAAATCCTCGATCTTACACATTTTACGACATAGAATTGTAGAAGAATATCAAAATTAGTTCAATAAAGTGTATTTTTAAAAATACAAACAAAAGTCGAAATTGAAATAATAATTCGAACTCAATATGGAATTATATCAAGAGTAGAGGTGAAAAAAACTTACAAAGCCTAAAAATTGCAGGAGCTCAAATCATCGTTCTTAGCTCAGTCAATCAAATCACTCTTGAGGTTCCAAGTTCTGCGATAAACTTAACACCTTTAGGAATATAAAAACAAAAACATTATGACCTATCATAATTAATAGAAAACAAATAAGAATGGCTGAAATCAGATTGTTTTTTTTTTCTTGAATAGGAGTTTTTGAAACAGAATTTAAATACGAGTAAAGATTTTAGAAGATTATAATATTCATTGACAATGAAGTGAGCCTTGTCAGGAGAAATTGACATTTCTTCATAAAAGACAATCTGTTTAAGTAGTAGTAGGATTACTAGTAGAGTTACTAGCAAAATTTATGTGATGAGGTTATCAATTGTAAATTATTCAAATATGGAATGAGGTGGTGGATTGACGAGTAGGCAGGGTAGAGTCGAAAAGGTCAATCGGTGGTTGTCATCGACGATGTTATGATGAAAATGTATTAGAACAACAATACTCACATTGTCAATATAAAAGTGGTCCATAAAACGTCAAGAATTTTTTTTCAAGATGCGAGGAAAAAAAAAATGCATATTCCATCCGATCGGAACTGAAACACCATCGTTGACGTGTGAGTTTCCACTCTTGAGACTGCGGATTATGAGAAAAAATTTTTGAAAATTACTGTAGTCTCTGAAGATCGCACAATAATATGAGCTGGATATAAGTTAAACAAAAAAGTAGCATTATTTGCTTAACCTCATTGAGAAACTCAAAATTCAAACAGAATTAATACCGTTTTAGTAGAAAAGGTATAAATCATATATTAGTTTCTCCTTTTTGGCCTTCTATATTTTCTAGCAAATTTTCCTTCATGTAACTCACAAAATCGATTCTTCATTAAGCTCAACATAGCTCAATAATTAACAGATTCTAGCTTTTTAAGCTTAATACGGGATTTTACAATACAGTGTAATAATTTAAAAAGCTGACGTTCTAACTGTTTCGCCTTCTTTAAAGCTAAAAGGATCAGATTTGTCTGTAACTCAGTTAGTCAAACACTTCCATCACTTTAATACAATAAATCGTCAAAGCTTAATTTGAATCGCATAATTATGTTTGACCTACTCGTTATATGTACTTTGTTACGGAAGACGAAAAAATGAATTTAATTCGAAACCTAGAACAATTTAAATTCCTTCTTTTGATTGACGACAATTTTAAAATTATCAGAAGCCAATAACTCAGGCATGTGAATGAGTACAATAAAGTGAAACGGAACAAAGATTTGCAATCACAAAAAGAATACTGTTATGAGTTATAAAAAGTACCATAACTATTATTTATCTTTATTTCTTACCGCTCATAACGGCGATGCAATAAAACCGCAAAGTATCTTAGAATCAGAATTAAATTATGAGGAAATAATTTTTCAAAACAAAGCTCAATTGTATACTTCACTAGACTCACAATAAAACTAATTAAGGCAAAATTTTGAAAAAAATGGAGAATAATTTCAAAAAATTAGATCAGAAGCACGAGAGGGAAAAACTAACTAAGGATAAATAATAATGAGTTTCGTTTTTAGAAAGAATTGTTCCTCAGGCATTCAGACTTTGTTTACTACTGGTTACTTTTTTTTGTAATATGATTAAAAAAATATAATATTGAAAAATACGTAAAACTATTTCCACTATACTTGAAATTTTTGAAGTCATAAAAATTAAACTCAGTTTAACTTAACTAGACTTAGTACAAAAATTAGTAAAGGAAAAGAAATTTAATGAAACTCTACGATGTTAGACCTTCTGAAAATTATATAAACTATTAAAATAAAAAAGCATTAAGATAATCTATAACTGAATTGAACAGTGTGGGAGGTTTTTTACTCATTGAGTAAACTATTAGTAGAACCGAACATTACCGTAACATAAATATCAGCATGTTAAGATTTTTTTGTCCTCATTTAAGCTTACCTCTGCTATACTTAACAAAATAACGGCAATTTTATATTGAGATACTCGTTGAGTTTTGCTGAAATGACTGAATTCCTAAACAATACTATCAGAAAACAATCAATATGCAAATTATGTCCGGGGTCAGATAACGAGTACGCTGAATGTCATATTCGATTAACCTATGAATGAGTGTCATAGAAACTTTTATTACAATAGAAACGAATGGAACCAGTTAGTGTGACGTTGTTGAGAATTTTCCTCCAAAAAAAAATTTAGTGAACTTAGTGAAATCATTAGAGAGGAATTCTTGTCAAACGACAACCGCACCGCACCTATTCTACAAATGACATTCTAAGGTAATGCCCTTTTTGCATATTTTCAAAAAAACTTCTTGAAACCACTTGAAGTTTATTTAGTGGTTTTGTTCTGAAATTTTATTTCGTTTTTTAACTATCTGTTTTTTCAATGGTTTTTAGTTTCTTTATAATTTTCCCGTCTATATTCTCACTGTAGGAGGTCGGAGGTAAGACTTCAAGTAGTAATTAATCGGAGCTGAAGATGGTGGAGAATATTGAATCGAAAATTCACTGAAATTTTAGTAAATGATCAATTTACTCAGAAATTTCCTCAAAAATTATCCAAATGGTGCGATTCCTCTGAATAAGAAAGTGGATGAGAAGCGTAAAACGATGTGGAGAACAAATAGAGGTCAAAAGTCTTGATAAGTGCTCTGAGTAAAACTGAGTTTCAGCTCTTTAATATTTCTAATAAAGTAACTAAAAACAATTTCAATGTACAATAAATAAATCTGCAATTTATTGGTACAAAACACATATCAAGATAAATAAATTTTCATTTTATTACAAAATTCTCGTTTTATTATAGTTGATTATAATAGAAAAAGGTGTACAAGTCACTCGACACTGTTGAGTTGGCCACAAGTGTTAAAGGCTTACGCGGAACTCGAACTCACATCATCCTTATTGATCTTAGAATTTTTTTTTCAGGTAGATTATCTGCCGAAATTCAAGTATGAAATGAAAATACAGAAGCATTGAATGGCCAATAAATGAGGAATAACGTATTGAAATCAGTAACTTGAGATAATGCTGATAGGGTATATGTGTTGTATGAGGTATGAGGTATATATCATGTTAAGCTTCCGACTTTTGTAATTGAATCAGCATCTCTCAGAGATCTGCTATAAAATTGTTTTTATCACAGTGAAAACTCAAACTTTTAAGGATGGAATATTGCAAAATAACGATTTATCGCAATTTGTTTATTTTACAGCTTATTATATAACGTCATTCGTAAAATGAATGAGAATAACTAAGAAGAAATTTCTTTCGTTCGCAAAAAAAGCTTCTCCGTGTATTTAAAGCTGAGATCAAATAGAATAAAAAATGTTATTTTGCTTTCCTACACTTTTACTTTCTTACATATTCTATTTATAAGCGCTTACACTTTTTATATACCAAGGTTTTATTATGATTCTAAGACGAAAACATTCTAAAATAAATAAGCACCCTATTTTTTCTTACACTTTTTATCGACAACCAGAATTAAAATGATTATCACAACTGATAAAATAGAAAGAGACCACATAATGATGGTCAACAGTTCTTGGTTCATCGTTATAAGCGATGTTCTTCATTATTTCCATTAATAGTATGCAAATTTTTGGATTTTTATTATTATTATTTTTATTATTTATTTTTTTATCTTATTCATGTTCTTCAGTCAATCAGTACTAATTAATTGCTGGCAGTTAAATAATAAATTGTCAAACAGAACACATATGAAGTATTTTGAATGAAACGTTGATGGATTGTCGAAAATTATGTGGATTTTGGCTTAGATAAATTCACAAAGAGAATTCTAGTATGAATTTGATATGACAAAGTAAGCCCTAGAGGCATTGCTGTGTCTGAAAGTGAGGAAAAACAAACAAATAAACAAACGTACAGAAAATAAACAAAGCTATAGCTCTCTCAAGTTTAAATGACTATTTTCCTAACATTAACTAGAGGATTTATTAAGTAAGCAAAAAGAAAAAATAGATTGCTTAGTAATAATGAAAAAAGCGCTATGAAAACATAATCAATTGAGTTATGTTTATATATGAGGTTTCTCTCCGTGACTCCACATCATGACTAGTTTTAAAAAAAAATCTTAGTTTTTTTTTTTCTGACGAATCCTCAAAATTTCATGTGCACTTATATTTTATAGGCCGATTTTTTGGATAGAAACCAGTTAGTTTTAATGAATGAAGTGGATGGAATTCTAAAAATTTACTGGTTTAAATATACTTCATTAATGGAAAAAAATATCATATAAAAATCATTCCTTTGCTTTTTATTAATCTGTTAGGATAATTGAATAACTTTGTACGATCTCTATGGAAAATGTTATTGTTTTGATAGTACTCATTGCTCATTTGCATATACGAAAAGATATAAGACGTAGGGCTGTCTAACAGCATCTATCATTAGTGTATCTTTCATTTTTTCACTTACAAACAATTTTTTTTTCGAATTTCTTTTTATAAATAATAAGATAGAAAAAGTTTTCTCTGGTCCATTTCATATGAAATATTAAAATTTATTAGCGAGTTAAAATAAAAGGTCGCCCAAGGAAACCAAGTAAAATGGCCATGGTCACGGTTATTATCAGTAGGCATACATCTGCCTAGTTGACTACATTTAGAAAATTTGATACTGTAGGAAATTTTTTATGAACAAAAAATATATTCCTAAAAGTTTTGCTCATGGAAATCAGCTATGAGCACGTTAAGCGATGGTACAAGTAAGTGATGAGGATTATTCATCAGTACAAGCGAAAAAGCATTGCAAATGTGATCAGTGGTATCTGTCGCGACACGTTTTTATTATGCAAAATGAAGAAATGGCTCGAACAATGTTTTGAATAATCTGCTACAATCGAATCGATCGAGGTTTAGAAGATGTTGTGAAGATTCAAAACGATGTAACGTGACACGCGTTATACCCTCTTCGTATTCTATAGAAAATTCAAAGCCTTTTGAACTTTAGATTATACAATCAAAGATGAGTAGTAGTGCTTCAACAGTACTAATAATAGGTAGTAGTGTTGCAGTAGCATCAAGAATACTAAAAACTACTACCACTTATGAAAACAGCTGTGAAAAAAATTCTTAGGTAGCCAATCATCGTCAAAGAATAACTATAGAGGAGTTTCAATGCTAAGGGTTAGTAACATTTAAATTATCATCAAATATATTAGTTTGTAGAGTAGGTAAATTTTCCAAAATTCTATGTTTTCTTTGGCGACGTATTCCGTTAATCTCTTCTCTAAATAAATATTCGACTTGTCGTCATCGTTTTTAAACGCGTGTTTCACTCATCCAGACAACAAAATACTTTTTTTTTGTGACAGAACTTTGAAAATCAGCTTATTGCAAGACACTCTGGCTCCAACTCAAAAGACATAAAGCACACTTATTCGGCGCACTTCTTAGGAGGTAAATAAACATATATAAACAAAAAGAATAAAACTAATATTTTCAGAATACAGCCTGAAAATTTTGCTCTGGAGGCGTTATAGCCATTTTTGCACATTGTAAATTATTTAAGCTGAGCCTGAGGTAATTTTCCGTTTTATAGAAACAAGCTTTTGAGAGAAAATTCTAAGTACTACATGCGTATTGTCAACAAAAATTTGTCGTGTTGTTGCATTGTTGATCCTCATTGTTGATCCTCATCGTATTCATTATAAATTCGACCGTTATCTACTACTACTATTATTTATGTAAGCATTAATATTTTGCGGACAATAAAGAAACAATTAAGGCCTACAAGTATGTAAGCCTGTCAGTCCTATGTAGTAGAGCAAATGAGGGGGCAGGCAAGTCCGAAATACGCTCGCGGCTGCCTATCAGGCCAACCAAGTTCATGATCCCTTCGGGCTCGGTGAATTGGAACAAGAGAGAAATTTGGGTAAAATAAACAGCACTGACGTGGTGAAGAGTGATCCACTTTATAGGCTGGTATTCAACCACCTCCACGATATCACATTGAACACGAATGCGTAGGCGCATCCTGTCACACAAGGAATAGATCAACGCTAAACCGTATCTTTTTTATTAATTCGCTTTTCAAAAACGTACTACACTGCTACACTTAGTACCTTATCTTCTGCTAAGTTTGTAATGCTAACAAGTGCTATCATAATGATAGTAAAACACGTGAAATTTCGAAGTGGTGTTTCATATGTCTTCACATACGTTCTGACAATGATACAACAAATTCATAGAAGAAACGATTAATGAGGTTTTGGTCGACGCTTAACCTCCGAGTGAAAGGTACTTTTAACAAAAGAAAGTGCAAAAAAAAGTACAAAAAAAGTATCCTACAATAAAAAAGTTATATCCATTAACTTTAAACTGTTACATTGAAGAAAAATAACGAATAACATAAAAATTGACATGTAAGTGAATGCTTTGATTTGAACGATAGTGCTTTTTTTCGATCACTATACAATTTGATGAATGAATTTTAGCTAAAAGAGAAAAAAATGACAATGGTCTATTTTTGTTTGTGTGTTTTTTTTAAGCAGAGACGTTCATAAAATTATTATTATACAATTATTCAAACATTATTTAAATTTTTCATAAAATCTCCAATGTAGTGAGTCTTTCAATGTAACACTAACTGCCATAACTATTTTCTATTTCAGTGTTGAATATTTCTTCAATAAACTCAATTGTACCTCATTACTCATTATTATAACCTCATTATTATCATTAATATTACAATTAGTAACAATAATTATTATTATTTGGTATTCATTAATAACAGTCCTAATAGATACTTTTGATTGCATTAATTCAAGTTAACACTTGAACTCACTACATGCGGTTTGAAGTCTAGCACTCATTTAATAAAAATTGTGAACCCTTTTTCGATGGATTTTCAAGTCAGATATCAATTAGGAAGGATTATCACTATTTGTACGATTTGATAAAAATCATAGTAGGAAAATAAGCGTAGTCCGAAAATTTGACGGTACTGTTAATATACCGTAATCTTCTTCTTTTAATTTCACTTAAGATTATCACATATCTTGTTCCATTCTTAAGTGAAGAACAACAACGTGGATAAGAAAAATATTGCATATCTGTGTCGAAAAATCAATAAGATTTGATGATGATGATGATGATGGCAACAACAACAAAAATAACAACAACAAGAACAACAACATGAAAAGTGTTGAGAAACAATGAAAAGTATCAAATGTACCTCAGACTTTGAACTCAAAATATTTTCGGTTTTATTGTTTTCTACGTTTTCACTTCAAGCAAGTGATACGTTCATCAAAAATGAAATCATCAAATATGATTTATCACACAAGAAAAACTAGCACGTTACTGATGCCGACGACGCGTCAGATCTTATAAGTTAAGCAAAAATAGTATCTATATTCATCATGCATTGAGGGTCAATGGTCTGGTCAACAAAATGTGGTGAAATTAATGATACTGAATGGGAGGTGAATGCTGAAATTATCAATAACTCAGTACACAAAATCATTTGTAATTATATTATTCTCTCACTTCACAACGGTACAACTATAAACATGATAATCATTGCTTATTATGACGATTTTGAGGAAGAACTACAGTGCTGTCTTTGTCTAACGATTGAATAGAACGTCATTGAGCAACTTCTGCACATAATAAACACAACATGAAGGCTGTACAGCTTCTATTCGGAGTTGTAACCTCATAATCAATTTTAAACAACATTGTTAAAGGAAGCAGATGTTCGAATGAAAGCTAAACGTAAAAAGTAACATCAACACTCGTTAAACTTTAACTCATTACATTATGCTTATCATACTCCTCACTTTCACAGTGAAGTTTCAAGCTAGTTTTTAACACTGGAATCCTAATGAAAAAACCTATTGAAAAGATAGAATAGTTTGTAATATTTCGAAAATAAATTTACATTCTAATAATGCTCATCTTAAAAGTTATATTAGTACAATTGTAATTCTACATTTACAATAGTGAATAATAAAGAAAATAATGATAAAGTTTTATATGACGTATTGATTTCAATCACTTCAATTGAAACAGTGGAAACAGTTTTGCGTTCCCGTAACCACAATGAGTTGAATGTCAGCTTTTTCTCGTGTTTCCGTGGTGATAATCTACAACATAACTCTAACAATAATCATATCATGCTGCTTAGTATCAAAAATTAACATAAAAACACAGAGGTGGTGGTACTATGAACCACATAGTGAATTTTTTTCACAAAACTGTTCATATATAAATATATAGCGAAAAAAAAAGACACTTTACCATTCTGTATACAATTAGTTGTTACAATAAATATGTATTCTCTACACTATTTATTTGAAATGTATTTCTACTTTTTTTTTTGTATACCGTAATCGTTATTAAACGTACATTACGTCGTCTTCTCTAATACTTTCAACGATGTAACCCATTTTCTTCAAATGATGTAATACGCTGTCATTACCGAAGAAATGTCCTAAATTATCAGAATCGATCGTTTTAAAATGATTCTGGAGGATTTAGTAATGTTTTGTTAATCGAACTCACCGGTACCGATAGCAGAAAACATAGTTAAATGAGGATTATCAGTGAGTAATTGATTTAAACGGCTTGCCATCCTTTTGTTTCGCTTCACAATTATATCATCACGTAGTTGACGATCAATCTGAATTTTTATCAGTTTTTGTAATGTTGAATTATTCCTCGAATTCTTTGAGAAAAGCGCTTTTCTTGTTATGTAAAAATAATCAGCAATAGTACTTTATACTATTTGTATTTCTTTCATATTCTTTTTTTACTATTCTTTTTTCGTATTTTTTTTTTTGCTATTTGTATTTCTTTCATATTTGTAAGCCTTATTCTACTTATGTCCTTATTCTACTTAGGCTAGGTACAAAATTGCAAAAAGATTGAAGGTTTGACGTTGGTCAATACCTTAAGGCGAAATACGTCTACGCATTCGTGTTCAACATAATATTTTTGAGGTGCTGAAAGGCGTGCCTGGTCCTTACAGTTACTTGATACAGTTACTTGAGCTGACCACTCTTCACCTAGTCAGTGCTGTTAATCCTACTTAGGCTTCTCTACTGTCAGTTTGCTGATTTCGGAAGAATGACGAGGCTGGGTATGTATCCCAGCAATGTGAGATAACATTGAAGAAATTTGACTTTGAAACTGTCATACCTTTTCAGCAAGTTTCTTCTGTTTCTCTCCAATATGTAGATTGCTTATTGATATTTCGTTTATTTCAAAATGGCTATCGTCAAGTCGACCACATCGGTACTCTTTTACAAGAGCCGATACGGATCGTTCGGTGTTAATATGAAATAACTGCTGTGTTATATGAAGATGTTCGAGATATGAAATAGTGTAGTTGATGGCGAATATAATCTGAAATTGGCATATTTAAAATCTCTTTGTTGAACGAACACTTAATCAATGCATTTATTCATAACTAGCTGTGATTACTTCGAAATCATAAGACAGAAGGTCCTATTATTATCATGATTAGCCCTCGACTTATCTGATCCATTAGTTGTAACACTAAGAACAAGGTGCTCATTGTTATTCTACAGCACAGAATTTGTGAATTCATGTGAGGGTTAGCCCTGTATCAACCGGCTTATTTCTTCTTCGCGCTAATCTATTGCAAAACGCTTGGCTTCTGTAGAATAAGCGAATCATCTGCGCAATAATATTCATTAACTCACTGGAGCAGTGTATAAAGCGTTGATTTATTGCAGAAAAAAAATCACTGTAATAAACTTAAGAACGGTGAATTCGACTGCTTTGCTAAGCCAAATTAGAAAACGGTAACATAAACTGATCACCTAATGCGTGGAAGAATAATTCATATGATTGTATCGATTATAGTAAGAATATGATGGTAGAAATGTAAGGCAGTAAGAAAAAGCAGTTCATACGATCTTACGATACCTCGTCTTGTGTGAGTGACACAATTGGATTACATTGTTCATAGGCTGTTTCAATAGCCCATATTTGCTTTTCTTCTTCATATGCTTTGTTTGCAAGAAATACGTCAAGCATCGGTGATGTAGGACGATCGAGCAAATTTTCACATAACTGGTAAAGTACAAATAGTAACCATACAGGACGTTTACGATCCCAATTACCTTAACGAGATACGCTATACGTACGTTTGCAAAAATTTCAATACATAGATACATTTTTATATGTTAGATTGAATTTTTGGAATACCATATCTCTTCATCATAACGCTCTTACTGGAGAAGAACTACATTTTAATTAAAGTGGTTACTTAAATAGTCGAGTTTTCAGTAATCATTAATGACGGTAGGTTATCAAGATTTTTAATACTACATACACTTAATGTAGATGTGCTTACCAACTAAATTATCATAGATTTCTCGAGCTTTTCTGTACGATTCGTTAACAGGTGCTTCCTGCATCTGAGCCCAACTAATCAAACTGGTTTTAAATCTGGCCATAACTAAATGAATTACTTAACCTATTCGTATCATTTAAGAAATGAGTTACAATAAAGAACAAACCATAATTTCAAACTCACAGTTTTCGATTCTTTTGTGAAGCTTCGGGTGTAAGTAACTTGCAGTAGTCTGTTTTCTTCTTAGATTTTTACATCTTATAAGTCGTTTTATTGTTTTTTCATTTCGTAGATCAATTTCTAATAACACCGTGTCGGAGTACGAAAATGCCTCACGAACTCGATCGGAGACTGTAGAATAAATGAGAGTTATAGGATAAAGTTATCGAGTAGAACACTTTCTTGTCCTACAAAGTAATTCGATTGTTTCGAGTTATGTGCTACTAGTATAAATCATCAATTACTTCAAATATTTTACATTTATGTTTTTTCATATTAAAAAGTAATTGCTAAAATTGGTGCGGTTATGAAATTCACAGCTAAATCTATACGCACCATATTTTGTTTTTGTTTTGAATACACTTTATTGTGAACAAAAAAAAAACCTTTTCTGATACATCTTTAGGCGAGAATACGCACCCATCATGAAGATGTTCAGTTATATAACTTTTCACTTTTTACATGAAGGATAAGACTAACTTTGGCGTTGAGAAGTTCCTGTCCTTAGGGATTAATTTTGTAAGTATTAATATTTAGACGCTTCATTTTTTATTATTTCTTCACTTTTCTCACAACGGCAAATGTCCCATATATGGTTGACGGGATTCGTTCCATTATAACAGCAGGTGGCATTCATTGTAAAGATTGTATGTTTCGGTCTAATTTACTTTGATAGGCTATAATCATTTAGATACTACTGTAAATTTAGCGTAATTCAAGTGAGTCGCACAAATTTTCCTCGTTTTGACAGTGTTCATTAAATTCCAGAATATTTAGCATAGGTGAGCATGTGGTTAAATTGCTTCCACCTCACTTCACACTAAATTATCCTCACATAGAACAATGCACAATGAAAGCCTACTCAAAAATGAGCAATTTAGACTATTATGCATCATATTGATTGAAATTTTAAATCAACCATTACCGCTTCATAGTAAACCTCAGCATAAACAACAATATTTTATTTCGCTTGAAAGTTTTTCATGTAAAATTTCACTTCTAAAAATTAGTGCGAACATTTCGAGATGAGGGGAATTCGTGACAACTTCGACAGCATCTAGAATTCATGTTAGAAATTCTAAGTGGACTTTAATTTAGGCGAAAAAGCTACCATCCTATTGATTAGATTGATTTAGAAGCAGATGTATACCAACCACGATCCCAAACTTCTGTATATGGTACATGAATCGTTCCAAATAAGAATCCCCGTGAATTTTTCACTGGATCCCTTATTGACCATAAAAATGTGTTTCGCTCACCCTGAAACATTTTATCACACCACATATCATTCGAATAGTAATCTTTTTGAAAAAATAATATCACTCATTTTACCTTTTTGTCGCACTCAACATCACATCTACTGTATGCAATGATAAGTAACAACAGCACAGATCGTATTTTATAGTAGTACTTCATTGAATTCCAATCATCATAGTTAATCGAATATGGATTACAAGATCACTAATGTTTGATAGACATGTCGGAATGTAAACGCTACTTGTCGAAGGAGGTCGTTGAGGTCAGAAAGGATTAAGTGGATGGTGAATTGTTATAACAAGGCGAGAATGGCGTTGTGTGTGTAAATATACGTCAATGGGGCGGGACAATAAGTCTGACCACTTAGAGAATAGGTATTATGTTAGTATGAAACATGGTAAGCCATGTTGATAATTAATATAGGTCAACATTTCAAAATGAGCTTATGTATTTGATAGTTAGATAAAGCTAATTTTTTATTAGTTTTGCATGAGTCAAATAAGTCACACATATGCACACATAAGCAAAATTTTACTGGTATATGCCTTGTATACTGTCGGCACTAACAGTAAGAAGCTTAAGTCGTTAAAATGTCCTTATTGTTATGATAGTTTACTTTTATTTAGTGAAATTTCGCAAAAATAAAAGTTATAATCAGGTTTTCTAACTTCCTTATTGATTTTCAGTGCACGTGCATTAATGTAGTTTTTATTTATATGCCGAATTTGCATTGCACTTACATCGCATAATTATGCTATGCTCATCTCGATGACTACCTTTATCGAATGCAATTTATGTTGGTTGTCAAGAAAGAAAAAAAATATTTTCTTTCAATTTTCAGGTTTTCTAATAACGTAGATATGAGGTTATACGAGTTACGCGATTTATTAGGATGTCATAATAGATGTTTCGTTTTAAAAACCAACATATCAAAATAACGAAAGGATCTCTGAATAGATCTATAAAAATTCGCTTATTTTGTCGACAATGGAAACCCATATATTAAAAGAACAATACATAGCGCCAATACAAGGAATTGGTTTTGATCTGACACTATTAAAATAAGCCGCATATTTGTATTCATCATGAGTCATAGATATCCTTGAATACAAATCTGATCTGTATGGTAAAATATGATGACATAAAGTTTCTGTTTCAACAGGTTAGTGGATTCAATAACATTATATGTTTCTAGAACTTCTGGCAATTCATCGACCCCAGACGAATGGAAGACAAAGTCAATCTGCTTGGGATGAGAACAACCGACCAATGTAACGTTTGTCACTGCGTCAAAATACTCAAAATGCAGCAATGAAGCCGAACTACACAGAAATCACTGATGTCACTTTGAGTTAGTGACTGTGATAAGAATCTTGCTCGATGAGTAGAGAACTGTAGTCACTTTTTAATTACTTTAACTCAGTAGAAAAAAAGGGTACATGCCAATCAAAACAAATTATGATATATTTTTGTTGAGTCTTGGAAAAAAACCATCTATGAATTTTCTTTTATGACGTATTTGATATCGACTGTTTAATATAGAAAAACCACTTGCGCCTCAATTTACTCATTCAAGGATCACCAATAATGTCGATCACAGTTGATAATGGTCAAGCTCTTTGATGCTGTCACTCTTTATGTAAGGTACAAAACTATTATACAAATATGAATTACATTGTTATCTATTATCTTTATCTACCAGCTAATAACTATATATAAGTAATCAATTATCATTGTTATCGATACAGAATGAATGACAAAGCCTAGTTTCCTTACATCACCTCAACTACACTTCGCATGAATTTTGCCTTTACTTCAAATCGACTGAAGCGAGCGGTATTTGTCGAATGCCATCATTAAATTTTTTATTGAAGTTCAGTTTTAGAACATCTCATTTCGAAGTAGTCATTCAAACGTTATCTTAAGGAATTCTGAGAGCCACTCTCAAATCCACTCACCTCCATTATATTAATAATGAATATCTTGACTGTAACCTTGTTTAGCAATACTTGAGGTTAGGCTCTGATGAAGGCTATTCTGCCGAAACGTTAGCCTGTTTCTGTGTTGTATTGTCTTTTCAATAAACACTGTTTACCAACCTCAAGTATTGCTAAACAAGATTACAGTCAAGATATTCAATTTACAAACGCCGAGATTAACGAATAGCCGATCTTGGAAACTATCACAATGAAGAATGTGGTTAACATTACAAGAATCAATTAACGTCAATGCTTTTCTAGTCTTTATTCTTTAGCGTAACGTGAATATATGACACAGTTGAGGTTAATACTCAAAAATAAACAGTAAAATTAAATGAATAAAACAAATATTTATGTACTTTAGATGAAAAAAAACTGTATGCACCGATTGCTATAATTGAGAAATGTCAATAGAAAAAGCCCTAAAATAATAATCAACAAATCATAATGTATATAAAATAGCAATACTAGAGGTAGTATCGATGACAATTTCATATTTACAGAACATAATAATAAATTTATTCATTTTGACGAGAACTCGCCATTGAGTTACCGTTGAGAGTGAAGTAAGTTATTGCCTGCACTGTGTTAAAATAGCATATCAATCAGAAAATAAAATACAAACACATATCATTCTCACTAAATTGCTACGTAAAAGAGTTAAGCTTCCATACATCATGAGTCATTCGAAAAGACACGTTGAGAACAATTTTCTTTCATTGATTTAACAACTAAATATTAAATATATATATAGTTCTATAGGACAATAATAATCAATCAATAATAAATACAGAGTTATACACATAATATGAAGTCTTAGAAGCTGTACATAACAATATACAATCATGTAGATCATATTCATATTAACCTCTCATCTGCATGATAAGGTTTTCATTGGAGTACTGAAGGCTAGACAATATTTCATATAAGTACTTCGTTCTTTTAAGTATCTATAGCAGTTGCAAATTACAAGGATGAACCATATTTCCAGTATAAGGGATACAGCATAGACAATCAGTATCGAATAGATACGAACCATTGTACCTTAATTAACAATGATTTGAAGTCAAACTCATATTCAAGTCTGTTTCAGTTCCATTCTTGATTTTCTGAATTCAATTTCACTAACTATACTACTTTCCTGTCTTTAATCACAAAATCATCTATATCAAAACTAAATGGTTGAAACTTCAGAATTCTGATCTTCTAAAATGATTTGAGAATTGTTGTGTTTCAAACTAATAAAACATCATCATACCTGTATCAAGGGCAACAGTATTTCTACTTGGATGCTCCATAAACGGCGCGGCATTGATGAGTCTGTAGAAGACGGCTGAATCGGTTGCAATCGCCACGATACCGCATACCAACACCAACGTGAAGCATATTATTGCAACAACCTTAACAAACTATGTTACCGACTTCGACAAATTTCATCTATAATATTGCTAATTCTTAGGTTATTTACAATACAATTATTCATTATTGGCATCCACCGCATACTTAAAGCTTATATCTTAGAATAGAGCCATAGATTACTATCTTGCGAATCATCTACCCAAAATTTTTTCTCTAAAAAAATAGATTTCTATAGGATTGAAGCGGTTATGAAATGATTGTGTACATCTTGGCGTTTCATCCGTATTAGACATTTCCAAAATCTAATGATATGCCAATTTTTAACAGCTCAAAACAATTGTTTCAAAAAGGTTTTTGAGGTAAACTATATGATATAAAAGCCATCCAACACTATTAGTGACACGCGGGTTTGAATACAGTTTGCAGGGTTCAAGTATGTCCCAATGAAAACTAAACTTTCCATGTCTCAGGAATCGTTGAATTAGTTTCAGAGTAATCTGGAAGAATAAGTTGGACGACTTAAATGGCAGCAGAAGAGTCCTCTGAAGAAATTGTATAGACCACTCCCATACGAACACCTTCATATATCGACACAAAGAATGGCTAGCGTATCTCCTCAGAGACGTAAAGTTACGTCGAAGCGTAACTTTCAGCGTATTATTGCCTCATAATCCTTTATCGTATAAATTTGCAAAAACTTGCATATAATCTGTATACAGCAAATACAACAACTTAATCTACAATGCCTAATGATTGACAGAAGCTGATTTTTGAATATCGGAAAAGTTTTTGAAGTAGTACAACATAGACAACTCCTTTTTCCATGCATGAAAATGTGAATGTGAAATGAACAATTATAAATAGCTTTATTCTACTACACTGAAATATTATAGTAACTCATCCCTAATGATGTCGAGTTAGTCGAAAAGAATTGCGAAAATTACAATGTTAGCTTGTTAGTTGATGAATAGAACGATCATAACATGGACGAAATGCAATGAAGTCTACCGTCTACCAAAATTGAATACCGTATGCGTGGTTATTTGTAAAAAAAAAAAACACGTTTTTTATATTGACTATTACTGAGTTATATTTTGTTGGTACAATTTTAGTAATTGAGAAAAACCAAAAATAACTGTACCTGGATAACTATATGTGGGACAAGAAGTAATGCTTGATTTCGAGAAAGACCTACAAGTAGAAGAAATACAGCGAATGATCCAAGTGTGAGGCCAATCATTTCAGCAAGGAAAGAAGCGAAAACGTAGTTTTCCTTAACTCCTCGAGCCTGCAAAAAGTACTCTACTACATGAAATTTCTAAAATACGCACACTAATAACAGTAAGATAAACAGAAGTAACATATTTCAATAATTTGCTAACGTTTCTATATAATCTTATTGAGAATCAAAATACCTTATCAGTAGAAGGAATATTGGAACTTCATTCAATATTTTTAAGTTCAGCAAAGATGGCCTATGCTGTAAAAAATTATTTCACAGTTATCAAACACCATCTGTGACTACTACCAATATTTTCCTATAATCCACAATATGCTATTTAATTCTGATTCTTTAAAGACAAGCAAAGTATTCATAGCTCGATGAAGTACAGTGGTAGGAAGTGCGACAGTGAACGCGACAGCATGATATTTCAAGTAGTTCATGTAATGCTACAGGCCAATCAATCTTTCCATTCCTTAGGAATTAGTAAATTGAAACTATAATGATCTAGAAGCGTAAGCATCTCTGACTTGGCAGCAGACTGGTCCTCTCAAGTCATTGTGCAGGTCACTATCATTCAAACACCTCTATACCATCAAAACGAAAAGGTCGTGCATCTCCACACAGGAATAGATTACCTCAATGCAAAACTTTTCGTTATTTGAAGCATTTCAGTAATCGAACATGGTGTGAATACCTCAATGTTATGAGAAATCTATGCAATGGAACAAAAACATACTAAAAAGTATTACAAAAATAAGAAATTCCGTTTGTATACGATGAGGCGCTGAGAATTGATTGTTTTTGAAAATTTCTGGAACAATTTTATCGTTAAGGATTCCATACAGAAAGCATTCAATCAGCGCAACTCTTATATTATAGATTTTCCAATTTTCTTTTAACAAATCATCGTTATGTTAACTTAGAACGAAAAATTCTCTAGTAAGAAGTAGAGCATAACCGTAGATCAGTGCTTATCAAACTGAGCAGACTTGTTTCAGAACAGAACTGCCTGCCGAATTACAGTGTTCATCTTTAATCTAACATCAAAACGAATAGGTGATGCATTTCCACAATGCAGCAAATTACGCCACTGCTTATCTTTATCTTTGTTCACTAAATATTTCAAAAACTTGTTCATTTTAGCTATATAAATCCGTGGAGTATTTCGCATACATAATAAGCTTTTTCGTTAAGCAATTAGTTATTTCTTCTTACGATGACATTTTCCTTGTAGATAGCGGCATCTGGAGAACAGAAGCCAATTATTAACACCTTAGATAACTCTTATTTAATGGAATCTCCATAACGCTCGATAACTAGTCGTCATTGAAAGTACATACTAATGCTTCTGTTGTCTTACAATCCACTCTGTTTCTTTATAAGTAATTTCGATCTTCAATAAATTGTTGCGGTACGACCAGACAGACACGTACGTTTCATTTTAAATTACACAGGTTTCTTCGATGGACCCGTTGTGCATCATTCCTCAGCATGACATCATGAAAGTGAATAAACGCGAGTAACCTCAATGCAGTGATGAGGAGATACATTTCTTCACTGAGTCAAATATGGCATGAAAAAATACGAGATATAATTCACCATAGGGCGAACTAAAACCGCGCTGAATGCGACATCTCCCATCACTGCGTTACGTGCTCCCTCACTTTCAACATTTACCATAGATATAATATATTTTCAAAGAATATCAAAGCAAAATGTCCTTTGAAAACATATTTTATTCATGAATAATCAAAAATTCTATTTTGGAAAAAAATTGTTGAAGCGAGAGATTTTAGTAGTTAGTAGTTGTTTTAGAGAGATTTTAGTAGTTAGTAGCAAATGACAACGAACAAAAATGATAAATAGTGCGTTTTTCCAAGTCTAGTTTTAGTAACAGTTGAAGGTTTGTGCTCTTTCTTCGAGAAAAAAGTACTTACAAAAGTCCTGAGAAGTAACGTAACTTTCTATTGTGGACAATTGTTAGTTAGTGAAATACTTCAATAAATTTGTTTAACCACCTCATATACCAGTGGAATGAAATTATTCTTTGACGAGATTTCGCCCATTAAAATGGTTCTCTTTAAAGAATTGATCAAACGACTAGTGAGTTAATTTAATTGAACTTTTTAATTTCTTTTTTAATTTTTTCAATTTAACTCGCAGAAAGCACCTAGTGAACATATCTATGTGTTTTTGAAGAGTATTTTAACTTAAACCCTCTGAAAAAAAAAGCGGTGAGAAAATCTCGTGCAGATTGTGACTATCACTTGAAAAGCCCTATATCATGATAAAACAGCTAGGAGCTGCAGCCGTTAGGGTTAGCAATCACTTCTAAGCAATGAAAATTAATTTTTTTTCAGGTATTCATAATGTTTACCGATTCCTTTGAAAAAAAATAAGAGCCATTTGGTTGCAAATCTACACAGCATGTCTTCATGT
>KN716539.1:57021-80350 GCA_000816705.1 Dictyocaulus viviparus
TATATATATATATATATATATATATATATACCAACCTCAAGTACTTTTAAACAAGATTAGAATCAAAAAATGACTTTCAATAGAAATATATTATTTCCTTTTTTTACGGCGATAAAATGGTATGGAGAAAGAAGTCGTTCAATTTAGGTAGTATTAATTAAACAGCTAGAAGCCCTTCTTTTTTCAGATTATCGATAGTCTCCATATATTTGACAATACAACTCTATGAGAAATGTATAAGATGAAGCAAATTTTGAACCTCGTTCAATTCCTGTGTGATGTGCCACGCAATCGTCTTCAACGTGAAATGGTAGAGATGATTGAATGCAATTCTGCTCTATGCAGAGATTTTTTGTAAGCAGTCTTTACTAAGTCAATGCTGCATACATTCTCAAATTTCTATAATACCATCTTATCGAATCCGGATTTATGGCGGCTTCGGCAGGAAAGCGTGCGGGCGCAAATCAAAATGTAAATATTCAAGCCAACGTATCACTGCTACTACTGTACTACGCCACCTTAACAAATATATAGAGCTAAACTAATGTTTTTTAACCTGAAAAACCATTGTTTACCTAAACCGTAAATCTCAAGAAAAACCGATTTGTTAATAGTGCCTAAAAGTATATTCGTTTTATGCAGAGAAAAAAAATTAAGATGTCTGAAAGGCACAATTAGAAGAAAAAGCTATACAATAATCAGTTAGAAATCAACGAAAACACCTCCAGCCAGAAATACTATCGCCAATAGCATCGGTGTAGCATTAACTATTAAGTAGCTTTTATTAGTACGAAAATACGATAGGTTTAGCACTGCTTTATGAAGAACTCAAAAAACTAGAATGTGAAAGAAAAAACGTTTACTAATATCAGACGACCTATGAGGGGAAATATAAAAGCAGTTCTTTAGAAGTAAAGAGGTAGAAGTAGCAGTCAAATGTCGGCAAAGCATCAAACTACTTTGACAAGATTGGAAACCAGATACGTATTTGGAGGGACGGATAACGTCAATGACAACAGCAATCGCGAAGAACAAATATGAATCGCCGCAATTTCTTATCATTGAAAAGCATTGAATAGTCGAAGAATTGTACTGATAGTTTAAATTTGACTGAAGAACTCTACAAACAATAATATCGGAAGAGAAAACACATCTATTTGTCAACAACGTGGTGTTAACATGTAAATTTCAACAGATGCTGAGTCAATCGCAATACTCAGGACCTCAGGCGTGATCGTCACATTACTAAGGATATTATAACAAAACCATTATAATTATTCATAGTTGATAAAGGATAAAAAATTTAAAAATCGCTTTAACAGATGTTTTGAACGACTAAGACTCAGTGGTTGATGAAAATCAAGAAATCCAATTTCCGACCTTTTTCAACGCATTTAATTACATGTGTGAATTTCGTAAGAGAACTAAAAAAAAACTAAATATCATAGACTATGTATTAGATCTCAATTAAAACATTTCTCAAACCCGACAAAGAAAATATATAAAATGACGTCATATTACGTAATATGTCGAATCTATAAAATAATCACCTGTAATGTTCTTTGAAAGAGAACTAGTTTTTTTTTTTCCTCCTTATACTCATTAAAATTTCATGTTCTACCGAGAAAACCTATAAAAATTTCAGTAACTATCATTTTATGAATATTTATATTTGATTTTAACAGCATGCTTTCCATTGAAAATCAATTATAATTCCAGAAAAAGCACTTGATGTTTTGAAAATATAACTATTATGAAAAAAAAAATTCCTCTGTTCAACTTCATTGAAAACAGAAGGAACGAGGAGCAAAAGATAAGTATATTTATATCTAGTTGTTTCCAGTGTTCTCATAGAATTTATGAAGTTCGACAACAATGCAATATACATATGCAGAAAAGCTACAACTCAGGCGTTAAATCACTCCTGAACATCATTATGTGGAGGCACATAGACCAAAAACATGCCAACTAAATTGAGTCGAAGACAAACTCAGTATGAGGAAAAGCGCTAACTCTAATATCAAAACAAATCACAAAAAGACACAAAGAACACGAACTGTTATCAATAAAGGAAGAGTTAGAAACGATGAAATGAAAATTTTTATTCCGAATAAAATACAATTTAACTAAATAAATACGACAACGCTTAACACAGAATGATGATATGATGTCATTTTTTGTTCTACTTCGTGTTTTTGGATCAATCGGATCTTGATAAAATAATTAGTATTTGAATCGTTTAAATTATAATAATATATAAAGCGATCAAACAAAAAAGGGATATTTTCATCATAGTAATGAAGGTGTACGGTAATACATTAAAATAATTAGATTATACTTCATATTCTTATGTATTACATTAGTAATAAATGTTAGAAGGTAGAATAATAACCAAAAAAGTGAAAAAAAAACTCGCATTATGAGGTAAGAGTCTCGTTTATTTCTAGATTTCATTTTTCAATGAAATGCATTGTGTCAGAAAATAGGAAATCCCAGGACGATAGCAACGAACAAGTTTGTTTTCAAGTTCAGTAAAATGTTCAAATAGTTGGATGGTTGGTGAAGACGAAATAACAACCAACGCATATCACTCACTACTGATGATGAACAACAACGAGTCGAATAATCGAAAATTATTGAGAACTTAAAAAAAATCAATATATTGACTTGAATTGAAATTCTACATAATCAGCCATCGAATGCTATTAAGCGATTTTTTCTTCGTTATTAAAAATTATTAGAAATTTAAAAATCATGAAAAACAAAATGAGGTTAAAATATCATAAATATATTTAAGCTTGAATTTAATATAATTTACTCATCTCTCACAATGACAATTCACTATGAAATTCTTTTTTAATAGCAAAGTAGATAAAAGTATCGCATTAGTGAAAATCGATAATTTTTGACCAACAGAATAGAATAAACTGAATATTCTTAACACTATTTCAGTTATATAAAGTAGTATTCCTCAGTATTTAATGTTTGATCTACGACAAAAATTGTGAATTTTGAAAATTTTTTAACGATCAAACTATGAAAATGCATAATTAAGACATAATTGGAAAGAATGAGGAAAAGATGAAGATAAATTGATTTAAGAAAATTTATAGGTTCTTTATTTTAGATTGAACTATGTCATGTCCAAAAAAAAAAAACAGCTTTTTCTAATCTGAAAATCAGTGTTCATAATGTGAAATTTTTTCAACAGAGAACATTTAGTATTGAAATAAAAAATAACTCTATAACGTTGCTTGTAAACAACAGAATATTAAAGATCACAGTAATTTTTTTTTTCGGGATAAGAGAAGCCTGATAAGCAGATTTGTGAGTAAATAAAATTTGTATGGTTATGTTGTATTTCTGCGAGTTCGAGCATCTAAAGAGATGCAAGAGGTGACGACATTGAAGTCGAATAAAATTTAATGGTTTTCAAATGTCCGACTATTGATTGAAAATTTTAAGGAATGCTTATCGTTGAGAAGTAAATCTCTAGATAGTTAAATAATAGCAAAATTTACTATCATTTCAAATGCATCTATCTTATTAGAGCTAAAAAATCTTAATGCGTATTTCTTTTCGTGAACAACAATAAATAAAATCGTTCCAATCATTATCCTCAACCCCCTCCCCCCCCACTCATAACCTCAGCTATACAAGTAGTAATAGTAGCATCCAGTTACTATAATTAACATATAATCTATTCTTCAATCAACATTCTACATTATATAAACTCCTAAATGCGCACTAACTTTTTGTGCCACCCTGTACCTAGTATGAGTTCTTCAAAGCTTACGTGGTCAAATGAACTTTGCCGAACTTCATCTGATATTCTGTCTTATGTGTATAATAAGATACGTTGAAGTAGCTTTATCAGATGGTACATGTTGAAAATACTCGTAGAATCTCTTCAAAGCGAGCATCTCTTATAACTTTCAATTAAACTCGTTCCTCTTACGGAGTAAATAAGAAAACCGTGGCGAAATACTATACGCCTTCATTCTTTTTACTGTACTGTAAGCCTTTATTCTAACCAAACTTCATACTATACTAATACTAATACTAATACTAATACTCCATACTTAATAAATCTCACTATAATTGTCATTGGTTTCCAAATAAATTTCTTTCATTAGTTGAATAAAGCTTTAATAGTGTAAATTTGAGGTAATAAACAATGTTTTCATCGTCATTGAGGAAATTTTCCACCAAGAACGTAATCAAAAGTTTGGCGCGGTATATGCTAATAGATTAACTGTACGGAAATTGACAACTTGCTATTGTCGATGGTGTTTGTTTGCTACATGATCAATCTTTGCTTTTGTGGCAAAATAATAAAGAAATTTACAAGGAGTTAAAATTCAGTGAAATATCATAACACATAACATTAACGACTATGCACTGCAGAAAATATTTAATTTTTGTTATGGTTGAATAATGAAAAAAGATGAAAAATAAACGAATAGAATTTTGTCACTTATACGATTGTAAAGCAAAAAAGAAAAAAAGAGGAAAAAAAAATCGACGTCAACTAAGTGCGATAATTCACGCGTCGATGTCGCGCGATGTGATGCGGCGATTCGATGACGGCGACGATTCATTCTAGTGAATGCTTTGAGTATCGACATAGACGCTTGTTGGACACCATGCAGCAACACAACAAGCCGAGCTTATGAAACATAAGCGAATATCGATCGCATTACGCGACTTGGAGAGAAAACTATTATAAATCGCCAGGTCGTCGAGTACGAAAATAATGGCATTGAAAACACGGAAGCATAGAGCTTAGAAGACAAATAAATATGTTTGTGTTCTATTACGTCCATTACGAATACATCCCTCTATTACGACACTATTGAATATTCCAATTGCTATAGCTTACCCATAACGAAAACTACCAACTTCATTCTTAACAACAAATTATTATATTGGAATTTCATATGAATATAGAACAAATACAATGCTTTACTACTTATTTAAAACTATGAGGTATATTCATGCACGTAAAATTATCGGATAATTTTATGCAAACCTGAAAAAAAAAACCTAACCTCATTTCAAACAGTTCACAACTTGCTGCTCTACTTTTTTCATCAAGACATTTAATCAAATAAGAACACAATTTTATTGTGAAATATATAGATGGTGGATGATATTGAACCACGAGTTAATCCTAATCTTCTGATGATTAACAGAATAAAAGATGTACGTAACTACGTTGTAACGTAGAAGTTCAACTTTCATATCGTTTCATTTCCACTTTTTTTTCGTAAAAACTCAATAACCTCAATTATGGTTTAACAGAAAATAACAATTTTGGAAAAACAGTTATTACACGTAGTGCGGAACAACGGAAATAGGATTCGAATGCATCTCTCATAACGTCCTCTGTTTGTTAGCCAACAACCTCAACAATTCATAACTTTAATGAGCCTCATTGCTTTATATGTGGGTATACGGTATTTTTTGAAATAATTCCACTCTATGCAATTACTATATAAAATGTTCTGAATTGCAAAATAAGAGATACAAATACGATCATTGCTCAGAGTTGGAAGTATGAAGCTTTTGTCTTTTTTCTTTTTCAATGAAACGGTCAGTAAACTTATAAGGTCAAGAAGCTGAAGATCCAAGAATTATTTGAAGTGTAATGATGTATCAAATATCATAGGAGATACAATAGTAATTTAAACATTAGTAGTGCTTCACTGTACAATCATTCGACTAGGCGTCAGCGTGAGGAGAAAACACGATCTTTGAAAGCGTGATAAACCTCACTTAGAAGCCTTAGTAATTAAGCCTCATGCGCATTCAATAAAAGTTTAGCACTATAACTTGTCAGTCATCGCAGCAAAACTGAACGATATAACAGTTTGTAAGTATTTTATGTTATAGAAAATTTCGGTTCTTAAATTGAAAATGTGGTTTGATTGTGAGACTCAGGCCATTGGCATGAGCTAAAACAAAGAACAAGATTATGATATATATGTTGACCATGAGTCAACTGATGATTAATAGCTATAAACAGTGAGTAATACAGATGAGGACAGCATCAAAAACATGTCGATAGTGAAGCATTATATTTATCGCCTTTGAATAAGATGACTTGAAGTAGACATTATATTTATTGTCGACCAACTAATGTAGGTTATAATGGTTTAGTTCCGTATCTCTAATAATTCTAAGTTAATCGCGAAACCTCGAGCCTCAAGACGGACATTTACTTCAAGTAAAACATGGCGCCTTAATGTTGAGAAAATTACGTCACTAAAAATTTAGGCGAATAGCCATTATTTTAAGTCATTTGATTGGCCAAGGAAGAAATCTATAAGATGGCTCGATAATGTCTTATGTTATGTAGAAATTGTTATTGTTTACAATAGTTAAAATTTCAAGTAAACAAGATGCTTAAATGAAAAAAGAACAACTTTAGCATTCGTATGGATAGAGCTTGCCGACAGCTTTTTGATTTCATAGAATCACCAGTAAAACAAATATGGAGGAAAACAGATTACTTAAAAACTATAATCCTCATAAGAATAATGCTTGGTAAAGTATGGATGGTAGAGCTTTATTCTTTATTCTTTATATATATATAAGAGAGGATAATTTTAATTTTAAAAAACCTTGAAAGATATTATATCTTTCAGGAGTACAAATTTTAATATTATAAGCTGCATCAGAATGAAGGCTGAAGAGGGAAAACTGTTTCATCTACTTAAAGGCTAAGAAGGTTGCATCAGATCTTCAAGCAAGTTGCTAAGTAAAATCGATGATTAAATTGGCTTTCGAGTAGCCTAAATGCGCAACGCTACGCCTTTGTTGTATTGTTCAAGAAAGAGTGGAGGGTGGGTGGACGAGGGATATGAGTTGACATATCTATTGAAAGCTTCAGATGAATCCTAAACTACATATACTGTATTATTCATACCATTTATTTATTTTTTCATATACTTATTTACATACAGCACTCATTTATAACATAATTATGCTTAATTTTTTTTTCTTTATTTGCCGATGTCTCATCCGCAGTTGAATATTCACCAAAAATTGACGTGATATATATATATTTTATATACACATATATATGTATCTATATGTGAATATGTATGTAGGCATGTAACATATATTTAAAAAATCGTAGTAATCTGGAGGCTTTGTTAAGTTCCTACCAAAAAACACTTAAAACCTTTGAAATTTTGATCTACACTTTAGCAAGTGGTAAGAATGTTTTTTCATTGAGATAAATATTGAACATTACACGTTTAGAAAGTTTATGTGTAATATGGTCGTGCCTGTCCTTTTATTGTAAGCATCCCATTTCTCTCTAGCAGAATTGAAACCGATTTCTTTATTAGCATTGAATTATTGTATTACCATAAGTCTTCCTGATCCTAATTTTAATAATCGTTTCTTTTTAACCTCATTTCGTTTTGCTTAATCACCTCACGTACGCATATCACTCTTTTCATATCTTGTATTGATTTGCTTAGCTTGAATACTCTTTCGTGACCAATACTTTTAAGAAAAAAATTGAATTTCCTATCTAATAAATGTTTCATTGAATACAAGAATATAATGTAATAACAAGAATAACAATGAATGTTTATTTATTTACGAGACATTTTTTCTGCATAAGCGATATCTGAATAACATGTTACGATCGAAGCAAGCCAAAGCGATATCACTTCCACGACCGTTTGTGAATTGAGCTCCCATTATTAGGCAATTCGGAAGTTCATCTGAATGTCGATATTCCACCTAAAATGTAATTTGTCATTTCAAAATCAGCAGAAAAGAAAAAGATGAAAAGTTTCATGGCCATCGAAGGCTTTCCAATATAATCCAACGGATCAAACATTGCCAGACTACTATGCAACTAAAAAATGAAAAAATGCTAATCATAAAAAAAAGAACATCATAATATCTCATAAACACCAAAAATCACGTCTATCACCGCTCAAATCAGTAACCAATCTTATTGAGTGTGACGTAAATTCTCCACCACAGAAGTTTGTGATTTTTGTTCGTTTTATTTTTGCTTTAATAGAGATGTAGAGAGTAGTTTATATTTATCTGTACCTACAGATCTCAAAATTGACTCATGTAACTTCGCTAAATATGAGGTAAAGGCTATACCTTAAGTGTTGAGATCTTAGAGTTTTTCATCATTTTTACATTGTTAGACCATTATTTCTGTTTGAACAGTTTCCTCAGTTTTCATCATCCATCCATTGGTTTTTTTTAGAAATTATTATATGAAGTTACAATATGCTAAGGTGTTCTGGTAGTCTCTAATAGTATTTTTTAATTATTTTCTGTCAAGTATAATGGGTTATAATGGTGTTCATACATCACTCGTGATGCTGAATTAATCGTAAAGCTTGGAATCACAGGCGAGACGAAAGGTTTCAAGTTTTACCAAAATGCCACAGCAGTTATCAATTTTACCAACTACTAATCAGAACAGTTTGATATTGTTACATAAATTTACGTAGAACTTACGAAAATAATTTACATATTAATGTTAAAAAAAGTATTAAAAATTTACTTGATATGGATGTGGTTTCTTCGTGTGAAGCTTATAGACGATGAATCGTCCGTCTTCAGATCCTGATAGAATGTAAGCACTTTCTGGTGCAACAGAAATGCAGGTGACAGGTCTGGCATGTGCAAAAATCTAAAATGCTTTTTCAAAATTTCACTTTATTATATTTTTATGAATTAATCTTTCTGCTTTCCTTAATTAAATTGAACATTTTCTCTTCTATTTCGTTAGTCTAATTGATTTAAAGCAACTTAACATCAACGATAGAACTACCGTAGCGTTTTGTAAAAAATTATATTTGTTAAGGAACTTTATTATTTTTTTTTGCTTTTTCTTTTCCCATGGGAATAAGAAAAAAGCCACAGCAGCCATTTTTTGAAAAGTTTAGTATTTAAGGTAAGGTATGTGTATAAAGAGATGTTTATCATTTCTGTCAAAAATTTTTTTCGTAAGATGAACGATGATGTTTTATTGAATGGATCCATAATTGAAATACACTTTCAAGCTATCAAGTAAGCGAATCCATCGACGCGTTAGACTGTGTTTGTATTCTAATTGATTCATTTTGGAAGATAACATAAATATCTGCGTTTCATCGATGGTATATAAAAATTCTCGTACATCCATACGGTATGATATTTCTATAACTCAAACTTAATCTACCTATAATCATGCTGAGTTCAAAAATCAGAATATATATATATATATATATATATATATATATATTTGTTATACATCGTGTTTTATACTTATGATCGTGAAATACTATTTCTAATGATTGTTGTTTAAGAAAATTTCAGGAGAATGAAGAACAGAATAGATGTAGATAATTTGTGATATGACTCTAGTTTTTTTTTGGTATCACATAGTTAAACTGAATATGCTGTTACATCCTTAATGAAATTCTCAAACCTCAGCTTTGAGTTCGCCTCCAGTAGCCGAATAAAGTATAATACGCCCACGAAGAGTGCCTACGATGATTTGTTTTCGTAATATGCTCATAGCAGTTATTGGATGCCTTAAGAAGAAGCCTCCACTAATTTTAATTTTAATCTATATATATGTATATATAATAACTCTATTCATCGTTAGCTTGTTATTAATAATAAAACTTCAATGTTAACATTACTCGGTAGCTATTTTCACTTGTACACCTTTGAAGTTTTTGTTCCATATAATAATCAATCCTGAGCTATCACCAGAGCAGGTGATTAAATCATAACAACAAGTGGCCAAATCAACTATACTTGCAGAGTGTTCCTGAAAGTAAAAGCAGCGGCTGAACCGAAATTTGAATGCATTATGTAACTCAAATTTTATTTAAATTTCTTGTTATCGGACTTATATCGATGTGCGTTTGACCTAAAGGAATGATAGAAAAGTGAATTGTTAAAAATCCCTAATGGTTATCAAATTTCATTAACTGGAAAACTATTCTATTAATGCCATGACTTCCATGGAAGACTAATATGATTTTTCAACAGGTATAGTACTTAAGCCACTAATATAAAGCTAGGTAATGAGATAAAACTGGAATTTTATTAAAAGTTTCTATATTTTTTGTATGTGACACATGCGGTATTTGGTGGAGGTAAAATCAAGGAAGAAGTGAGTTAAGTACTCACTTTAAGTTACGTAAGTAAAAGAAACCACGTAATGATATTGAGCTTGTGAATATGCCTGGATGTTGCATATAAATATGGAAATAAGAATTGAAACAATTTGTTCTAATCAGATTAGAATAGTCAAATGTAAATGATTTCTTCCAAAATACTCACCGTCTCAACTTGGCTGGAATGTGTCTCTGGGATTTTCATTGCTACATTGAAACCTAGCCAAGTGCGACCCTATGCAAAATCACCACTGATTTCATGAAATAAACTCACAAGAAGCACATTCCTCTGATTCACGGCGGACTGTGACTGCAGCGATTAAGAGCACGAGAATACCTCAGCAAGATTATATCATTACAGTAAAGTAAAGCTACGTCATGGTTTCAACGTCCTCCGTACCCGAGGCATAGGTGTATACCTCAACCATGTAAAGAATTTTATGAACACTCACAAGAGTTTGGAAGGTGTTTTCTAAAATATAACGGACAACACAAAACCAAGCCTATGTTTTGAAAATTATCTTATCTACAAGATTTCGAGGATTATGAATCAAAAGCGAAATATAGGTGATCTAGTCAATTAATGAAAAGAGAGGACACCGGCTAATATTGTTGAATAGTACCTAAGAGAATGCGAACATCCTCCTGGGCGACCTCCTCCAAAATGGCGAACGTGTCCTAGGTAAGCTTCAAGAAGCTGTACTCATAGATTTCGTCGATTTCAGGATCACAGAATGGGCCCTGTAGGTTTTACTATGTACGTAAAGGACCACCACGATAGACAATAGTCCCACGAGAAAGAAACGAATGGAAGATAGTTGGGTCCCGCACAGCGTGTGAAGTTAGGCTATCCAAGTAACCAAGTAAGTAATTAACTATGAAAAAAGCAACTTCATATCGAACAAAAAAAATTTATATTCGAAAGTTCTTACATACTTTAAAATACTTCTTTGTAGATATAGATAATTCACTGTTGCATTGGAATTGTATGATATGGCCGAACGATGTTCCTACACAATAGATATATTCAAGTCATTGAATAAACACGTAATTATTTCATTCTCTTACCAACTAGTATAAAATTTTCATTACACGTTATTCCACGACAAAAACTGCTCCACGATAAATTATCGTCATTTTCCTGAAAAAAATAAATCATGATATCAACAAAGACAGAGGACATGCTTAATTTTTATCAACATTTACTAGTGTTAGTTTTCAAATGAGCATTCTTCAATTGTCTTTACATATGAGTCATGTTATATCTAGTTAAAAAAGTTGATCAGATGGTCCAAAAGGGTCAATCTTGTTGGTTTCAGCTACACGTCAACTCTTGAAGGTTTCTATGATTTAATGAGACAGTAATGGAATAGTCTCTTAGGTCTGCTAAAACGGCCAAATTTGAATATTTATACGATTAATAACGCTCTGTTTTGTGACAAATATACGTTCTACCAAATTTCGATGGAATAAAAAGAATGCTAGGCTTAGTTATGACATGCTCCATTGTTCTATCTGCTTGAACAATCTCTAGCCAGTCAATGTTGCGAGGCAATGTACCATGAACTAATGTGGCAGATCGACAGTAAATCGTGAATCAGAAGTGAACTTATTATTCCTTCATGAAGCCAACGGACTTTCCGAATCCCTCATACCGCTGCCACCTTCTGCAAGCACATATGTCATTTATACATGCGTGTGTGTGCTATGCAGATTGTATCTCGCACGTCGATTCAGACGGAAATTGGCAATTAGACCACTAGAAAGCACATCGAAGACAGTTAGGGGTAGTTTTCAACTAATAATTTCGAAGCATTTTATCATTGAATGGCAAGCTGCTTATAATTGGAATATCTAGTTTTTATAGAAAGCTACACATAAGTAACAATTGAAAAAATAATGAAAGAAACGGAACTCATATCTTTGACACTGGTCTCAGCTTCTGATATTACAACGTGGGTTATAACGAGAACGACATCCTACTGAAGCCTAAGGGTCAACTTGCGCTGCTCCACTGATACCAGAAGAGCCAAGGTGACGCTCTGTACGTACAGACTTGCTGCTCACGTCACAATCTTCTATATACGATGTTCTGATGTATTATAAAAAAACGATTATTGAGTTATCGGTCTTGCAGGAGCGAATCGGTTATGATATCGCATGACTACACTTGAATGCAAGTGATAGCAGAGTCTGTCGCGTCGACGCAACAGCTATTCCATGCTAGTCAAAAGCATTGATCCGATCAAATATCTAACGAAGCAAAACGGATTTACATAAAAACCCTTCCTTAGTGGCCCTCACAATCTTGGTCCTTCACATTCCAGAATTAAATTAGAATTTCATCTAATCTACAAAGTCGTAGCTATCAACCCTAATACTGATAGTAGAGCAACACCTAGAGCACATCACATAACTGAATCTAACGAGTAGGATGGGTGGCTATCTGCGTTTATCATGACAAACCGTGACAACCACCGCGGTGAAAATCACACTTTCTCACCGAACTCTGCTTGCGCATGAAGCTGAGAAAGCTGTGCTTCTCGTGAACGAAGTCTCAAATTCATTTTGAGCTGCTAATCCAATTTGCGCCTGAGTATTCGGGTTGACGCAGTATCGTAGAGGTGGTTGAATACAAGCCTAGTCTATACAGCGACTTGAATTCTACTTTTCGCCAAGCTGCTCTTTATCATATCCATATTTTTCTGGTAGCAATATAGCAGCCTCAGAGAGAAGGCCTACGTTTTGCAAGGGCTGCGAACTGATTCGGGACTATTTCACTGTGGCACTCCTGCGCTGCGTCACTGTTCAAGATGGTGAATGGTCCATATCGTGCTTCTACAGTAGCTCAAGTCTTTGATTTAACACCCGTGGCTCCAGTAACACCATTAGAAAATTTTAGTAACGCTTCGTGAATAGAAATAAGAAGCGTGCTTCTGAAGAAGGTGTTAATGACGCGGCAACTAAACGACATCAGCATATATTTTTGATGCCGAAATGGAAGCAATCTAACGACGAGTAATACGACTGGTTGATTCGGCGCTTTTACGAAAGTGTAAAAAATGAAGAGGACCTGAAAGCTATCGAAGAACGTCTAACAATAAGTACGCTGGAGCTCATAGCACCTAAAACTCCAGGTGAACACCAATCAATCAGAAGTTGTGTTGCTTTGCAGAGAGGAGATAAACGAAAACTTTGAGCAGATACAAGCATAAGTGGTAAATAATGTAGCTGATGCTAAAATCATGTGTGATACAAATTTAATTAAATAAAAGATTAACTGACTGCCAATATGAAAAAAATTCACTTGTGTCCACTGCTCTTTATGCTATCTAGAATTCTACGTTCCGACCTACGTCAGCTATCAACGGCTAGAGATGTAGCTCTCACAAGCCAAAGTATCGAAAATTATGGGGATAAACACGTGATGAGTATGAATGAGAAACGGTAGACACTACTCGTAGGTTACTGACTCCACCGCACTCAAACGCACTTTGCACTTTTCCCAGACAATTTCTGAAATGCTTATGATGATCATTAAGAAATACGAATTAAAAAATACGAATTACTGCTGCGGAAGGAATACGCTGGATTAGTTTCGCACGCGATCAACAGGAATGGAATCTTCATAGGTATATCAACTCTTTTGATGATCAACGGAAATTATACCAGATCTATCTGGAATGATTATTGTCTACACTCTCACAACTGTAAAATTTTGCAAAGTTCACGATTGAAAATATTATCGCTTTGTGGAATACTTATAAAAAGCGATTATGTATAAAATTTTGTTTCTAAAAAGCATGAAAATGCTAGAAGATTGATTATTCTTTTTTAGTCATTTCTACAACATCTCCTTTAAACTAGTTTTTCCAATCTACTCAATCACTGTTAGAAAAATTGTAAAGCGACATAAACTGACGTTGATTTCATTGCCGATACTTTCATGATGAAGCAGTTTTTGTGTTGGTAGATCAAATATCTGAACATCATTCGTTGTCCCAACAATAAGCAATGGAGTATTACGAACAGTTGGTAGAACTAAAGCTGCCTAAAATCTTACGTCCTTATTTTTAAGAATATTCTCTTAGGGTGCGAATTAAACACCGTGATTAGAATGTTTACATAGTAACACTTTCAACGTGTATGGCGTGATTGAGTCTTATCGGTAAGAACTTCACAAAAGTTAAACTAAAATTGCTCGAAAATTTATCACAGTAGGTATTCCTATCAAATAATAACAGCAATTTTTCGTCCTGTAATAAACTATAATTATACTATTGTTTTTTAATGTTATAAAAAGTATACATGCTAAAGTGTTGATTATCACATAACAATTAAAAGAAGCATTTGTTATTACTGTCCCATAAACATTTTCCAATACAGATCTACCTCACTGAGGGATCTCAAGTCGGTTAGGGGTGAGGCTTCGTGGCGCGACTCCAGATGGCGGATAAGACGTGAATCGCGAACTAAATGCGTCCATGCACTTGCCCCTTGAGACACGGATGGATTCAGAGGAGAGGAGGAACTCGTTGATTCTGCTCTGCTGGTCAAGTTATGCCTTCTGTATGCACAAAGAAATATTTATGTATGCGTACGTACTTGTGCTTAGGTGTATACGGATTGTATCTTGCTCGTCGATTTGGCCACAATCAAACGATGAGAAAGTACATAACATGCAGCTAGAAGTCGCCTCCAATAAATAAACTTCAGTATACTCATTGGAATAGGCTGTAAAGCTGCCCATGAGTAAACAAACCTTTTTAGCCCCTACGGAACGGCTCTGCAAGCTAGGCGTGGGAACAATCGCTAACACAGCAAGAAAACATGCCTCGTTCCCTTGACGTAGAAGGAACCCATACTACGGCAGCGTCGGGTACCACAAGCACGGAAAGGCTGCTAAAATGTTAAACTAAGCTGCCTAAACGTGAAAGGACTAAGATGCGATTGATGATGGCAAAAAAATCAGGTACGACTTCAGCGGATTGGCTGAAACGAGTAGATACCAGCCACTAGGCGTTGTTCACGACACTGGAGAAGAACTGTTCCTTAGAACATGCGATAGCAGAGGTGTCGCTGGCATAGGTATACTTGTTGATTCAAACTTGGTCATAAATTTCGATTGGTTTGAACAACTTACGACTCGAATCGGACGTTTAAAATTGAAAAGACGTGGTTCAACATGAGCTTTGACAATCTTTGTCGTCTACGCTGCTACTTCAGCCTACGATGAAGATGAAATCGAAGCATTCTATATGGGCTTGGAAAAGCTCCGTAGAGAAGAACGCATATTCGACAAAGTCATTGTTAGAAAGGCTGCAAAAATGTCAGAGCAAAAACAAGGCGACTAAACGTGAAAGAACTAAGATGGCAATCTGTACATACAACGCCCGACAAGTTCTACAAATGTTCTACACCGGATCCGACCATCGCCTCCTTCGCGCCAAATTTTTATTTACACGTAAAGGAGAGAAAGCTGCAATTTTTAAAAAACGAAATCGTAAAATGAAAACAAATTGGGATTCATACAGCTCTTTAGCTAGCTTTCGGGAAGATATCGTCATTGACAACATCGACGAAGAATATGACCGGCTAAATGAGCCCTTCCACGGCAGCACAAAAAAAGCCGAGTTCGACAACTACTAAGAGACGTTTGTCTTCAAGAACTCTCGAGTTGATACGGCAGCGTGGAGCTGCTAAAGCCGCAGGCAATAACCGGCTAACGTCCGAACTTGCGAAACGCTGCAGAGAAGCGATAAAAGATCTTAAAGAAAGAAGAGCAGAAGTGATGAATGAAGCAGCTGAGGCTGGCAAAAGCATTCGCTATGTCCGCCGATGTTTCACAAATCATGAAACCAAGATGACGGCTCTCCGACGCCAGGACGAAACACTTACCTCCTCCACAAAGGCGATGGAGAAAATCATCTACGATTACTACTAGAATATCTTCGGTAGCCACGCTCGTCTACCTCCATTTAATGAGAGGAAAGACGATTATGTTGTTCCAAACGTTCTTCCTTTTGAAATCCAACGTGCAATTTCATCGGTAAGAACTCGCGATGCTCCTGGACCAAACAGGATTAAATCAGAACATCTGAAGAATCTACGCCAGTTCTTATTAAAACACTGGCTCGACTTTTCACACGCTACCTGTCCGAATGCAAAGTTCTAAGTCAACTGAAAACTAGCAGGACCGTTTTGCTGCACAAAAAGAAAGACGTTCACGACATTGGTAATTATCGCCCAATCTGTCTGTTGTCAGTGGTCTATGAACTTTTTACACGAGTCACCTTTAACAGGATTGGCAGAAGACTAGACGAAGAGCAACCACGTGAGCAAGCAGGGTTTCAAAAAGAGTTTAGCACGATGGACCATATTCACACAATCAAAAGACTCATAGAAGTATCACGAGGGTATAGGAAACCACTCTCTCTCACCTTCATCGATCTAAAGAAAGCTTCCAATCCTGTTGAGAAAGAAACGGTCATGAAAGCGTTGACAAATCATGCGCTTCCAACTCCGTATATCAAGATTCTTGGTGAGCTATATAAAAATCTCACTACCTAAATTACTCCGTTTTATAAATACATCGTCATAGTTGTTCACAACCACTCTTGAGAATATTCATGCGAAAATTGGAATGGGACGATATGTGAGTGAAAATCGACGGTGGACAACTTCACCACCTTGGCTTCGCCGATCACATCGTATTCATTACACCAAACATCGAGCAAGCGAAACAAATGTTAGCCGACTTCGACAGTGCTTGTGGAGAAATTGGCCTCAAGTTAAACCTTCAGAAAACGATGTTTATGAAAAACGGATACGATGCGGATACCTCATTTACGCTCAAAGGAGAGAATATCTCCGAATGCTTAAGCTATGCGTACCAAGGTCGTGAGACCAATATGATGAACGACATAGCACCAAAGCTTAGCAGAAGGAAACGAGCGGTTTGGGGAACATATAAAGCGTCGAGGACGTAGTGCATAGAGCAAAGAAGACAAACCTTTTTGATATGACGGTTCTTAATGCCTTAACCTATGCTTCACAAAATTGTACATTACGAAAGCAGGATGAACTTTCATTGAACACAATACAACGCTCTATGGAAAGGGTTATGCTTGGCCTTTCCCGCATCACATAAGTGAAAGAGGGAATACGGAATTCTGATCTACGTCAAAAATCAAAAAATGTAGACACAGCCGTGCACTTCAAGTTTTCGAAGATTAGGTGGGACCAGACACGTGATGCGCTTGAATGATGACCTGTGGACACAAGCTGTATGTGATTCTATTCCATTGACCATCGAACGCACTGCATTAAAACCACTAGCCCGATGGTCTGACCTCTTCACCAAAGCCCTAGAAACGGATTAATGATGCTCAAGGAATCTTTAGAGCGGAAAGAACTTATTGAACTACCCTCGCGCGCGATTGGGACAGATGGAAGTTTTACTGGTGCCCGTTCGACTTACCCGATGATAAACGGCAATCTAAGTAATCCAGGCTGAACATTTTCGTATTAAACGTACCAGTCAAATTTCCTGCCTCAAAGAAAAAGAAACGGAAATCATCTCGGTGCTATAAAACACCGGGAATGTTTAAAAAGCATAAAAATTTGTGTTTTCTTTGTTTTTCGTCAGTAAACAACTTTATCCTCATTTATAAACAAATTAACCAATTTTGTCTAATTGCTGACAACGTCTTGGGATAATATTTGAAGTCATCTCACTACTAAAATTTACTTTTTCTTTTTTCTTCAATAATAATTGAAAAGGACATATCTGAAGCACGTCTATTGCCTTGTCCATGTTCGTATTTGAAATATTGATACATTCCCATTTAACATTATCGTTTCTACTATCCCAATTCATAGTATGAACCTTAAAAACATCCTCAATTTCCTCAAACGGAAAAATAAAAAAAAATCTTAAAGTTATATTAATATAATTAATGGTTTAAAATCATAAGAAAAGACAGATTGACTTTACAGTAGTTGTTCTATGAAGTAATTGATCAAGCTAGAACTAATTTGAATAGAAATTTTTGTTAATGAGTCACATTATAAATCTTAAATTAACGAAGTGATAACGGATTACTTTACCTGACTTTTTTGAATAACACACGCATACACTATATCTTTATTGTCGTAATAACATACTGATAAATTGTTTGGATATGCAGCTATACTTCCCACAGTAAGTTTCATATCATTACTTCGTTCGTACATCACCAGGACTCTAGGGCACATTCAAACTGTTGCTTTCATTTTCACGATCAAATTTGTTTCCACGTTAGACGAGAAAAACGGGTATTTTTTTTCTATCAAAGATAGATAGTCCACTTACAAAGCTGTCAGATATCAAGAAGTACGACAGGAATATATTACAGAGAACAAAACGTGTTCTATCATATCAAACGAAACATTTCAAATAAACAATATCAATGAGGATCAAGTCTATCATGAGTAAATAATTTTTCGATGATTTCCTACTGATATTCTCATATGATATGATATTATTAGTATATGATATTTTTAATTGGCAAATATACTCAGTACGAGCAATCAGTACAAAATGAGGTAAGAAGTGATCATGTTATCGTTCTGAATTTTAAAAAAATGTGAAAAAGCACTGCACAATTCTCGTTGTTCGATGGCGTTAAACAGCGCGTTTCCATGGACACAAAACTAAACTAGTTCAATTTATCACGTCACTGAATAATATTATCACATGTACTACTTTATTATGATATACTGATAAATTTGGAAAGTATTGCTTATAAAATTTTTAAATGCATAAAGTCAATGAGTCGGATAGATTAATACAAATAAATGATATGATATCAGTGCTTCATTTTCATATCTAACATTAATTATTTTCGTAAATGTTTAACTCAGCTCTTCACAGCTGTTTGTATACCTTTTTAGTGGCTCTCTATGGCTCGTAAAGCTTCAAAATGAAGCGTTGTCCAGCATACTTACAGCATCTCTTGGTTTTTTTTTTATCTCTAGCTCCTCAATAAATACAAAGTTGAGTGATAAACGAAATTCTCAAATGGCATGCTTTATTTAAAGAAAAAAAAAGTTATTCCAACCAATAAAAACACTAAACTGAATGTCAAGTAAAGCAGTTTAGTCCATGGCTCTGATTTTTCATGTAACTTTGTATAAATTGATTCGTTTCTTTTTCTTCTGATAAAAAACACTACTTCTGTTTTGGCGATTTATTATGCTAGAAAATGATATAAAAATTCTTTCATTATTCAATATTAATAGCCGAAAAACAATATCTCGGTCAGATTTCTGTATATTTAGGCCATTCGCCCTTTATCTTTTCGACCGCTGCACAGGCCTACTAATCCCACCATCACTTCGGAGTCGGTAAATTAGTAACAGAGAAATTTGGATAAGACAGCTACCACTGATTTGGTGAGAAGTAGTGAGCTCAAGTCACTGTATAGATAAGGCTTGCATCGTAGAAGAAATTGAATGCCGGCCTCGTCTATGCAGCGACTTTAGTTGACCGCTCTTCATCAAATCAATAGTATTTATCTTCAACAACCTCCAAGACATGCGTAGAATACGAATGCGTAAGCGCATGAAGTCTCAAGGGATAGATCAAGGCTAAAACTTACCTTATCAGGCTTTTTACTACTCTTTCGCTCTACTGCGTCTCATAACAAACGTACTTTTAACTAGTATTCTATTGAATGAGATGAGATTATTAGTAATGAGAGTAAGAATCAGCATTTTTCATTAACGCACTAATTATGCCTAATTATGCTAAATACGTGCTGCTAAGAATCATGCTAGATACTGGGTAACCAATTAAGACACCAAGACTGGCGGGTATAAGAAAAAAAACTACGTTATACAGTTCTACATCATCAATTTAACCAAAATTTCTCATATTTCATACATCTGATTATTTATAAGAAGACCAACGAAGAAGGATCACTGAATAAGGAAAGTATCCTCGTAAAAATACGGTCTTTATGACGTCAATATTTCTCTTCTTATACGCACAAACGCCATTCGATTCATCGCAAAGCTTTATTGGCGAAAAATAACGAAGTAATAAATCGATAATAATTATCATAAACATCAGAAAAAAAATGAAAAAGAAACATTCAGAAAAAATCATGATGTTGAAACAATACTACTTCACCAACGGAAAGAAGTAAAGTAAATCACTTAATAACAATCAACACATGATGAAGTACTGTTTAGTGGTGTTGGAATGAATACAGATTTATAGAAGTTTAGTCGACGCAACAATGTGCTTAAAGGCCAATGCATGTTAGTAGTACTAGAAAAATATATTGACGCTCGCCTTAGTTTGCCACGCAGGTCTTTAGTACTGCTCACATGAAACCTGGGTAATTAAACCGTATGCTCGCTTAACGACGATGCTGTAGATTGGAGATTTAAGGTGAATTCATTGATAATGAAAACAATACTATAGGCGTCTACTATAATGATACTTAGGCTCAAAATATCTCTCCAATTATTCCTGAATGTGAAATACTACTCGAAACCCTCAAATCGTCCTCGTCTGATCTTAAGCTAAGATTCAAGAGAATAATGGCTTTTTTGAGGTCATTATTATCACACAAAACTTTTTCGCTTAACAAACATGTCGTCACGTTATTCATTCAGAAAAAAGCTCGCTCTGATCAAACAGCTCTCGTTTTACTAAGAAGACATTTTTTTCAAATAGTCATAGAAGAAACAGTAGTCGTCCCACATAAGTGATTTTTTTAAGCATGTTTTTACTACCATTCTGTAAAGTACATATCCAGATGTAATTCGTTGCTCATCAGATGGTATACAACATCAAAGCGTCACGAACTATCAGAGCATTCTCTAAATGATGAGTCTCCGTGCGTGAGGTGTCACATGAAAGCGTGACCACATACATCCAAATTTTCATAACAAAATGATCTGACTGAAATCAAATAGCTCGGTAGTATCGTTTCGCCAGTACGGATGTTGATTCTACTATTAATAGCTGCTCATTACCATTCATCTATATTTATGTACATATCGGTATTCCAATGACTCAATCGCATAGAAACCTTTTGATGTTAAACCCTTCAAAGCTCACGATTTGATGATTGATTCAGCATACCCAACCACCGTGTTTTATCTGAAGTGTTGTTTTATCGTTAAGCATGATCATTAACACTGCAAGTTTTAAGTTCGGCCAACTCTCAAACACATTTGCTAAACTTCACAAACGGCCTTGAGTTTGCGCGCTCCATTATTCCCCTCGTAATCAACATTCTCATAGTTTTCCTCTATGTCGGATGTTCCTTCCCAAATAAGTAGCATCTTAAATAGTGTAAGTCTCGGATATTCAGCCTTAACAGGCGAATTGTTGAGTAATTCTCCCATCTTGCTGTTACTTGCTGTTGCTGTTAAAGTTCTTGCTGTTACTATGTTTTCCTTTTTTTTGATTCAAAGTTGTTGCTGTTGCTGTTAAAGTTCTTGCTGTTACTATGTTTTCCTTTTTTTTGATTCAAAGTTGTTGCTGTTGCTGTTGTTGTTGTTTTTTTTTATTCAAATATCACAGTACGAGCGATTTAATCTAACATATTTCATGTGCGATTTTGGCTGTAATAAATTTGAGCAGCACAAAATGTATATTTCTTTTTTAAATTCGTTTTCAAACCTACAATTGATATGTCATAATTTTTTTTTATTCACAGACTCATTAACAACTGCCCGATTATTTGGTGTAAGCTTATGTTTGAATATGAAGCCAACTACACCTGAATGTCTAAATAGGTACGTGACCAAATAGTAGTAAAGTTGTATAGCTTCTAGTCAAGTAGTAAATATGAATGATTTTTTTACATGAATCAATTTCGGTGAAGATATTCGGTTTTTATTATATGAATGCCTTGAATGCTTAGTAAACTCCTTCAACGGTTTTATACATTTCGAAAACTTTTTTTCTTTACGCAGAACTATGAGGATTGACCTAACACTATGAGGATATTCCTTGACGTGTTTAATGATAGCTACTATCATAGCACATTTGACACTCAAAATATCGGTTGTTCTTTTTGAAAGCTGGATTTTTTGCACAGTTATGTCAGTATGATTGGGTGTAGTTGAACTAAGTAGATATTTTTCTTCCCAATTTTCTACATGAACCGCATTCTGATTAAAGCGTGTTTAATATTAGACTTGTGAATTAGAGTTTCGTTAATAAGCAGAATACTGATAGAAATTCACAGCGACCAAATGAATATGTCACTCTTTCCTTCAAGTATCTCTACTATTTTGTTCTCTTACTTTTGTTCTTGTACTAAGTATTATGCTTCTATGATTGCTATTTTGCTAGTTTGCTTATTACAAGTTGTGACATAGTCCTCTTTTATCTGGACTCTACAAAAATCTCATATTGTGATCGGTTGTTTATCAAAAAGGAAGTATTATAAATCTCTTTCTTTGCATTTGGTCTAAGATTTCAACTTTAAAAACTAAGCTTGTTGTATTTTATTTCTTCCCATGTCAAGTCGAACAAATTTTTTGGTTGCTCTCATTTGTAGACAGCGTGGTTCTCCTTTTCTAGTAAATGGCTCTTCAAAGCTCTCTGATAGGTAACCTGCTCAAGCGTTTTCATGGTCTTTACCAAAAAAAGTTACAACATTTTATGGATGAGGGATGTGTCCACTTGTGAATTTATTGTATCATTACGGTGGCGATTCTTGATATTTTCACATTTGGGTAGGTTTCTTTGTCATAATGTCAATCCTCCAAATTCACCGCTAGAATATTTTCGTTATGTTCCTTATGTATAAAAATTTTGAAGGCAAAAAATTAAAAAGTTATTTTTATTTTATTAGTTTACATTTCTTGTAGTTTCAATTTTTTCAGATGTATTGTGGCAGACTACTATCAAGAAACAATCACATGTTATGACGAAACAGTAATGAAGCGCAATTCGCCATACATATCTGTAACACAAAGCTACTTGTATGGCACGTCTTCACGTGTACTGCGGCCTCCAGTACTCCTCCAATCTTCTCTTGTCGGACGACAGACGTCCATTTTAACGGACTTTTTTGTTCATGGTCACACAGGCGAGCTGTTGTGGCATTTGCTCTACGGATTCCTGATATAGCTCTGCTTCGTCGTTCTCATTGTTTCTA
>KN716539.1:102066-123019 GCA_000816705.1 Dictyocaulus viviparus
ATAATAATAATAATAATAATAATAAAAGTAGAGCAAATAATTTAACATATTGCAAACTCACCCGAGCTATTTTTGAGCAAAATATTATATATCATGGTGATACGCTCATATTTACCAAAGTATTGAAAAATATGATAATACTACATTTGTTATTTCTTATAGAAATAAGCGAGTAGCTGTTATGAGATAAAAACACATATCACTAGTACACTTAGAGTTACACATTGATTACAGTGAGGGACAGAAATCTTCAAAAAAGCGAAGTGTTGCACGAAAACATGATCCCCAGTCAGTTCAACAATACTACAACTAAACGATAATTTCACGAATTATGCGACGATTGACATCTTCTTCTGTTCCAGAACAACTGTTCTCCTCGTTCTGACTGTTTAGCACTCCTATAAAGTGAAATAATGAAATTAAAAGGAATAATTATTCAAATCGTGTCTCGAGTGCTTATAGATTACCTTCAAATAAATTGATGGTCGTTGCCTCATTAACGTAAGCATCATTCGAAGGAGCGAATCGGTCACATGTCCAGTTTTCAGTGGCTGTTTCATCACTAAAATTTAGAATAATAAAGGCCGAAATATCTTTAATAGGGCAAATTTGCGAGAATCACGAATTTGTTTTTGAAGAAAATATTTATAAAAGTCCAGGGTTAGAACGATAATGAAGGACAGAAATTATGAAGGAACAAATGCAAATTTGTCTGTACAGAATACGTAGAATTTCGAAATACCTTGAGTAATTATGTATAGGAAATGCAGACTTCAGTTTGCTTGAATCCAAAGTAAAAACACCACTATCAGCCTGCGAACCATGAACTACAGTATTTTTCGTATCTGAGGGTGGCATCACCGACTCCTCGTTTGCCCTGAGAACACTTTTATAACATTATTATCAAAAATACTCTCAAAAATTTTGCATAATTAAAAACAATGAATACAATTATAGCCAATACAACATACCCTTTTTTGATATTCTTTGATGGCGCACGACTGCGGCAGCAGATGAGCAGAAGAACACAAATAAGAATAACGAAAAGTACTAGAACAAGTGTAGGAACTATCAATGCTAAACGCCATGTAGTACTAATTGAACTTGTTTCTGAAATTAAACAGACTACAAGAGAAGAAAATGAGGCACTTTTCCGAAGACAAACAGTTTTTTTATAGATGAGTTACATGTTGTATAAATGAATTACCTAAAATATTTGATAACTTAGAGCAACGGAGAATGTTCTGACGGGAACAAAAACGAGCTCTGAAGAGTGTGCCTCCTTGAAGATCTGTGATGGCTTGATCGTTCAAGTAACATTTAGCAGACCGCCAAATTTCACCAGATGATACATAAAGCAATGTGCAGTCATCAGGAGGTGGACGAGGCTAAATCACTACTATTGGAAACCTTACACTACTACTAATTCCTATATGGTGCAATATATCATATCATATTCAATATAGAAATGTGATATGAAATAGATAAGTTCAGTGATTCAAAATTGTACTTTGTATTCTTAATTTAATACACTGCATTTGAATTGAACAGCATAACTATGAATTGCTTGTATAAAAAGAATTATAATATTATATATGGTTGCAATTTTCCTAAGAAATACCAAATCAGAAATGCAAAATTGATAAACTTATATGTCCGCTAATAAAATTAAAAATGCAAAAGTACGGATAATTTCTGAGGATGTAGAGTGAGTTCGACTTTTGAGTACATTTAAACCTCATGGAATGAATAATTGTTCACCCTTCCTCTCTCTCCCTCTTTTTTCATGTATGTAAAGCACAGCCATCGAAATCCATATTTTTGAAATAGGCACACATCTCAAAACGAAAACGTCCGCAATGACAAATATGTAATTTAATAACAGTGTATAAAACTGTGACAAAATCAGGATTTCGATAAACAAACGAAAAGTAAATTCTTTTGCTTTGACGTAACAGGTAGTTGGAGGTTGAAAACGTATACTCACTAATGGCAACAAAAGTAACGACTAGATTTTAATAGAGATATAACTACATAAAAAAGTATTAAATATAAAGTCGATATACGTTTTCCTCAGAAATCATGACTTTAGAAAAAATCAAACTCAATAGAATACGAAGTCAAGGACAGAATCGAAATAATGTCACCACATATATCACGCGAATAATTTAGGATTGAACATAAAGGTATATTCTCAAAAGAGAAAAAATAAGCAATTTCACCTCAACTATAATTGATTTCGGCATAAGATCGAAACTGAGTGTCGAGGGAGCTAACATATTCGGATCTTCATTAACGTCATTCGTGGTAGCAATTACAAAGTGAGAAAACTCAGAGAAACCCTAGATAGACAAGTCGAAACTTGAGCTGAGGATGAACATCACTTGAGCAAAAGCACACCTTTTTGTTTTTGGCGCGGAGACGGAAATAATATGAAGATAACGGGCTCAGGCCAGTTAAATTTGAGCTCAAAAACCATAATGTTGTTCCGTCATCCTGTATAATGAAAAATATAACTTAAGAAGAATTGCATCATGAAAATGCTAGGTACCTGAATATGTTCAACACGTGATGTATTTTTTACTTCCACAGTCGACACGTCTTCTTCATCAAAGCTTTCAGTGAAAGGATTGAGATTTCTAATATAAAAACATGTTGTACGTACAGTTTTCGTAAATAAAATATCAAAGAAACATACCTATATTCGACAACAAATGACTGCTCAAATCCTCCATCAAAACCGGGCAACCAGCCAATTGACAAAGAATTAGGAGTAGCTGACAACTTACGGAGATTAGTTGGAACATGTGGAGTTACTGCAAAATGATAATCATTGGTGTAAGTTTGAAATTCTCGATAAATTAAAGTTGTGAGGGTAACAGTAGATTGGAATACCTGTACGTGTTAATCTTATGATTATTTCCGCCTTGCCGATTCCGTTTGCCACACGACACATATATGATCCATAATCACCTTCAACGGTATCCGAAATTTGAAGAATATGTTCATACTCATCGCGATTGTAATTTTGAAGAATTTGAAAGGTATATCTGAAATTAATACAAAACAACGATTCATGACATCGGTGCTAACTGCAAACAGCTTTCCGAAACTATCTAGGTACCTTCCAGTCTCTTCAATAGGAATAGAATTGAACATCCAACTGAAAGACTTAGGTTCCGGACGGGCAGAAACAATACATCGCAATCGAGCCTAAATGTTTGTTAATACAAGTATATCAAAAAGTATTCTATATATAATTATTAAAAAATGAAGGAGATAGAGATCTCTGTTACGATTTATCATTAATCAGACCTACTCCACACGACTCAACATTTACCTACATGAATCTACTTAAGACAAACTGGGAAGAGGGATTTTCCCTTTCCTAGTTTTTACGAAAATGTCTAGAAGAAAAACATTTAGAATTGAAAAATATCCTCTGTAGTGTTATAATATTAACAAAATATTGTTTATAGTGCAGTCATTCGTACTTTTTTTCTGTTTAAGCACAGTTTCCATGGATACATATATAATTTAATACGCAGAAAAAACCGATCATACGTTATCTCCGTAAGTGCATTAAGAAGATTATAGCACATAATTCCGGTACATCTCTCTGTAACAATTTATCGAGGTCTTATTTTAGGTAATGGCACTTTAACAAAAACGGCTGGGACGAACCCACACACATTACATAAGAAATTATGATTGCTTTGATGATAGAAAATATTCGAGTGGTCGATATGACAAAATGGGAGTGGCATATAAAAACTGATTTATCAAATAATATCTAAAAGGATCGCGATTTCCTTCACTATTTGTAGCGATAGTTATCAGTCTCTTCAATTAGCATCTTAGCAATGCGCGCACGTTGTGTTTTTATAACATGTATGGTTGAGCTGGGAGATAAGAGGAAGCAGTAGTAAAATTATCACAGTGACACGCAGGCCCGATCCTGCTCGTAGCCGCCCCAGACCTACCAGCCCCTCCATTCCTCTGTGGCCTGTAGATTGGTACTATAAAAATCTTGATTAAAATAAACAGCATTGATTTGGTGAAGTGTGATCAGCTTGAATCACTGTATAGACTAAGCTTGCATTAAACCACTTCCACGATATCACTGTGAACGCGAATGCGTCGGCGCATCTCACAACAGAGATTGGTCAGCGCCAAAGCTCATCTTATCTTACTGTTAGGATCAATGGTTAAAAAATGAGTGGTTACTTGCAGTGCATAATTAAATTTTGAATCAAGACGGTTTGTATTTCGCATATGATCTAAAGCAATGGATGAGAAACAAATCTCAAAACATCGACCAAAAATCGAGTCAAGAAAGAGAGTCCAGCAAAAAAAGAAGTCTAAGAAACAACGTTCTGAAGATAATGTAATCAAAGAACGTTTCAATGACGAACGATAATTGATTAAGGCTTAGAAAAGTGACAATGATAATTTGTATAGTTTGAATCGAAAATTCCAAGTAAGTTCTGATTCTGCTCTCATGATTTCACAATTCGAAACGCTTTAGACTTTTGAAATAAGGAGAAAATATATGATTGTAGCATATAGTGCCACAATTTAGTCATGCTGCTACAATAAATGCCTTAGGTTTCTCACATTGCTACCGAGAAGTATTATAAGGATAACAAACCATGGTGCCAACATCTGCAGCTGCAAGACCGTCATCGGAGAAACGTTGATTGAGAATCATTGGTCCGTGGTTGACCCGTACAACCGTCCACGAAGTATCATCTATTCCACTCCGATCAGCTCCATTTGTTGTCGTACATGAATAGTTCCCTTTATCAGCCCATTTCAAAGGCTTTGTAAACAGTAAAGTGCTGGTGACAGTTTGAGAGCAGTAGCCACCAGAAGAGCAGCTGAAAATTTTCTATAAATCCATTATAATAGAACAATCATAAGGAATGAGAGCAAAGTCATCAAAAAAAAAAGTAACTGTCGATGACTAGTTTATGATATGTCCTGTTATTGAAGATTTGTGTATAGTACTACCAGAAGAACAATAGGTCTTAACCACTCTATGTTTTCAAATTTCTTAAGTTTGATATCAGCTTGTCTGTACATTAGGTGGCAGGAATAAATCACAGAACAAATTTTTCAATTAATAAATGTACTAGCACATTCATTAGCTATGACTATGACCTTGGAAAGGCGTTTTCAATTAGGAATAACTCAATAACCTATCTAAGGAATACTGACTACTACGAAGAAAATTATCCACCTTGATTTAACAATTACGCTTTCGATTTTGTAACGCTTCGTATCAATCGGTTCGTTATCTTTCAACCACTGAAAACTAGGCGCTGGATAACCTTTTGCCTCACATTCCAATCTATCTGATGTATCGCCCAGTTTTAAAATTCGTTCTTTCGTCAAATGACGAGAAATCCATGCCGGTTCAATTACCTGGAAAAGATATTATTAAAAAATTTTCAGGAGTATAAAAAACCGTTGAAACTAACAGTAACATCAACAACAGCTTCTTTTCCCTCTCCATATATATTGTCAGCTCGACATCGATAACGACCATTATCAGCAAGCTGGACATTTCTGACTGTAAGTTGAACATGATCATGCTCTTGAGTACCAAATAGCCCACCAGAGGAAGGAGAAGACCACTAAAAAATTTCGACGAAGTGAGGAAAGTATAAATTGCAAAAAAGTTCTTTGAGTAGTTAAAGAAATGTTTCATATCTTTGAAAAAGAATATAAATTAGTTGAAATATATCTCAAAGTTCTATTGAATCGCTCTCTATACCAGTTGTTAAGTATAATTGTAAAACTAGCACCTTGAAGGTTCCGGCTGGACTTCCAGGGTCATTTGTTAAGCAAGTCAGACTGATTGTGCCACCTACGACAACACTCAGACTAGTCGGAACGATATCTGCTCTACCAGGTGGTCTTTGTACCTAAACCATTGTACCCATTCGCATGCATAAATCCATAATGCGTAAGGTGAATAATATAATACTTACGTCTATAATAGTCACAGCAGATCCTGTCCGTGTTTGTGAGCCTGATTCTCCGTAGATGCTGAGATAATTAGTCGCCGAACAAGTGTAATTGCCTGTCTGTTCCCTGAAAGAAACTTTTTTGGTATTCGGTTATTCTATCATTACATTCTTCACAAAGATCATTTGCACACTCCAAATCTTTAAACTGATATTTCTAACAGTATTGCTAGATTTTTATTTATTCAATCGAACTTTCTTGAAGCTAGGGTGAACAAATAAGGTATTGCTACGTTATGCCTCATTCATAAACACCATGTATGTAGAAGACCACACATAAGATGTAACTTCAATATCAAGCTGATAAAAAAGGTAGAAACATACCTAGATACACTTTTCAAGACCAATATTGGCCCATCACAAATGAAGCCTTGCGGTCCACTCCACCTCACATCGGCTGCTTGGGGGTTTGCATCCACAAAACACTCTATCTGTAGACGTTCTCCTTCTTTTGGATTATATCTCGGCTGCAAAAATAACAACGTTCTTTATTACTAACGAGTACACAATATTCGATTCGAAATGAAAATAGCCATGAAATCCTACCTTGGTCATTACAACTGGTGCGTATTGTACATTCAGTGTTAAAATGCCAGTTCCTTCTCCAACGCTGTTGCTTGCGCGGCATTCAAAATCTCCACTCATATTACGACTAGCCAACACAGTCCATTTAGAAGCCGCATAAACCTCACCCGAAACCAAATGTCTCCTGAATATATAGGTTTTGATAAAATTATGAGTTCTATATAACATTTCTCACCATTCATAACTTGGAGGGTATGGGTTTGAATCAGCATTACAGACGAGATCTACGTAATGTCCAGCCTCAACGGCAATTTCCTGGTCAGGCCATACTTTGACACGAGGCTTGAATATGACCTAAACTCTATACGTACAATTGACGTAAATTGAATAGAACACAAAAATACCACATACATTCAATCTGGGCGACCTTGCCTCTTTTGGCTGTTCAAACTCTATAGCTTTATTGGTAACGGCACAAACCACATAAACACCGTTGTCTTCCGATCGAACACGAAAGCTGGAATATATCTGGTTACTTCTCAATTCAATACTACAGACTATATGCTACACATTTTAATCCAGATTCAAAGTTGAATAGATCAAAATATAAACCGCCTTTTCAAAATACAGTATGAGCTGGCATTATTCACAAAACATCGAAGTCAACTTAATTAAAAGTGCAGAAATTTTACAAAAAAAGATTCTTTCTGAGTAAATGTTTGAATAGTTCCATTTTCAACAATCCTATGCATGTTTTTCTTTTCTTCAATATTAACTATGTTTAACCAAATATTTCAAGAATATATGTCTTGACTTCCCCATGAAGTCTATAAAAGAAAAGAAACCAACTGTAAAGTGCTTTCGGATTCAGTTCCACGAATCAGCGTATTCACATTTTTCTCATCTGCTGTGGTACCGTTTAGAAATGTCCAGCTAAAACAGTCTCAGTAAACATTTTTACTTCTCACAAGTCAATGAGTCATCAAGTGACCTTATAGTGGGAGGCGGACTTCCACCGGATGACACACATCTGAATGTAACGCTATCACCATGTGTGACAGCTTGCGATGGCGATTCAGTGATTATTGGGTCGCTTGGCGGTACTGTAAATGGAGGAAACCATAAACGTTTTATTAAATCTAGGAATGTTTGTATAATTTGTCAATGTTGTTTTGATAAGTGTTTAAATATAAAAGAGCAATCGTGAAACACCTCAAACCGATATTTCCCTTATTCTCTATACCGCATTCACCACCTGGTCGATGTAGACCGGTAATTAAAGGCTGAGCAGAGGCTTGGTAAGCCATATACGACATTCGTTACCTCGGTAATGGCAATTCATTAAATCACAGAGCTTATATGAGATATGATCAATAGTAGCACAGAGATACTCTTAAAGGTTGTCGCAAAAAAAGGCTAGCTTTATGAAAAAAATTTTCCGAGTACTCATGTCAGTATTACCCCAAAATATATATTGGTTTTTTTCTAATGAAGTGTGGTTTTTGATCACCCTAGTCAACAAAATTTTACCAAGGCGAACATAAATATTTCAATACAGGTCGTTCAGTGACAATACCAATTTAGGATAGGTCCTTGGTGGAAAACTGTATCCGCTCAATTATGTATGAAAACAAAACAGTAACAAAGGCAACGATTTTCTATTCGAGCAAGACTGAACTAATTACATGTCACACTGTCAAGCTATAAATGCCATTAGAGCGAAATTGCGATTCGCAAGGACATCGAAAAGAATGACGACAAAATAGATAAAATTGATTTTTTTTTGTTTGCAAATACAGCGAAATCATAAGGTGTTTCTAAAGATACTGCTACATCGTCGCTCAGCACATGAATCTACCAGTACCACGGAACTTTTTATATTGTGTAATCATGCTGATCAGGATTGTAATTGTTGGATACAAAAAAGCATTTATGCTTACGATTCTCTAATTAGTATCGCAATCTACTACACTAGAAAGAGTGAAAACCGGAAGTTATATATTTCAGTAAACTAACCTAAAGCAACTACTTCGATCGGATCTGCTTGATATTGCTCTGTTTGCTTGCGATCAAGAATAGTACAGTAATAGGAGCCGACAACCGAATCTATCGCCACTTCTTTTAGTTTCAAATCGTAATTTCCTTTTGACATATCGCCGACTAGTTCAAAATGAACGATGTCATGCAATTGGTCGCCGATCGATATGTATCTAAATAACATTAAGCATAAAGTAGAATAAGAAAATAACATTGCAAAGACAGCTTGCACGCATTGGCATGAACTATTCCAGATGTTAGAAAGGAAATTTATGCTTAAAAGTGTTATGCATAAAATATGATCGGAATGACAGATGAAAGCTGAACAAATTAGAAATCATAACTGGTTGGAATTTTTTTCCTACAATAGTAAACTACTCTTTTGAATAATGTCCCTTGGTTTCGTTACTGTTTGATAGTTCCAATAAGTATCAAACATACCTGAGGCTACCCTTATTATATTTTTGCCATTGTACTTGATAACGTGTTCGATCAGCAAATTTACTTCGTACCGAACATTTCAGCGTTGGTCCCACTGAGTGCGGTTTTACGTAATATGGTCCGGTACTAGATGTACTAGCAAACACTTCGTTATTCTCAACGCATGCTAAAAATTGGTAATCAGTGAATATATCGTAGAATTAAAAATCTTTTCTTTTATTCTTTTAGGTCTAGCTATGTCATCAGCGATCGATTTGAACGGTCAGAAATGGCTGTGACAACACGACAAACAGCTTAGCAAACATGACCGTCAGGTCATTGTCAACTCCTAACACTTTTTGCTTCATTAGTTAATGTTTTTCTTTTAAAACTCTGCATAGATACCAATGAAATACTTTTTCCTCTAACCTTAAGATTATTTTTTTTGTACTTTTGTATTAATATGAATGATTGAAAAAATCGTGCTTACAAATTGGTCGGATAAATGAAATGACCAAAAGAGCCAAAAGCGGCTCCATATTTAGGGAGGAACTGTCCAATAATGAGTTCCTGTAAACAGAAACATTCTAATTTAAAATTCATTCAACATTTCCCAATATTTTGAAAAAACTACAGCGTATATTAAAAAAATCTATAAATTACTTGATAATATAACATAACAAGAAATCGTAGCTAAAAGTTAGCAATGTCTTGCGTTGTTAACGAAGATTCTTTGAAATTCAGTACGGATAAGACAAAGGCTAGAAGTATATTTGAAAAACTGTCCTTAGTAGGAAAAGAAGAATGAATAGGAATCACTAGCAATACATCCGGTCAAGCAATAGTGGAGTGCGCAATATGTTGAAAGAGGAATATCTCAAACCCTTCATCTGTAGGCACAAACACAATCAATTAACACAATCAAGCCGAAATTTTTCGATAATTAGCACTTCCATGTTTCCAACCACCAAAGCTAGGTTAGTTATGAAAACTGACCAATCTTATATTTTATAAGAAAGCAAAGGAGTGATAAGGAAAACAGATACTAAGAGCTTAGGAATAGTCACTACTTGAAAGCTATATGTAGAAAGAGTTCTAAAAAAGCCTTAAATGAGATAGTGATAGACGTAGATGAATAGAAGCAAGAATGGAAGGCGCAAAGAGTGCGCGTCCGTGTCGCAAAGGGTCAGCACATCCCAGTTCCACGCGCGGTAATTACCTGCCAACAACACATCCCTCACCTGAGTCCACATCGCAATTTACAACTAAGTGAAGAGAAATACTAGGAACTAAGGCGACAAAAAGGAATAATTTGACGTTATAAGTGATGAAAAATTGATTTAAGTAGCGATAACTATGGTAATTGAATGTTTCTACTCAAGCAGTTTATGAAAAGATTTTCACAGTTTCTGAATACTTGAGGTATTACTTCATATATTGCAGCATATCGCTAACGTCATGGCCGAAAGTGTTCTATTCATCAAATTACGGGAGAATGTTGAAGTGAAGGAAGCTATAGTGTACTCAGAAAACAACAGTAAACCAGCGATGTTGATAAACTTCCATTAAACGAAGAGGCAATGACATTTTTAAAAGGGAACTATAGAAATTTTAAAAAGTGGAGAAAATCAAAAATGTTTACTACTGAGAAAGTTTGAGAATATTTTTCTTATGATACAAATCCTGAGTATAAGCAATAAAATTATAGAGTTATTTATGTAGCTGAGGAACCGATTGGAATGACACATAGATGTGCAAGTGCGTACTGTCATGAAAACAACGAAGGAAAAAGAAAATACGATAAAAAGTAAGAATGCTTGGTTGATTATGCAGATCGGCGAAGGCCTATATGATTGTATAAATTAATTAATGAATTGTATGGATAAAAGCTGTAACAACATATGATGAAATAAGACAGAGCGATCTGTTACAGATTCGGGATGTATGCGTATGACACAAACAAACATCGATGATCGGGAGATGAACGAATAAGATAAATTTCGGAGATTGCGTCTAACAGATCAGAAAATGCCATGATGATCCGAGTTATGACAGACGTAGAACATGATCAATATCAAAAATAAAATTGATCAACTACTAATAGAACAGCTAACAGATGTAACACGATCATTATCAAAACGGAAAAGAAAAACCTGTCAACATTTATACTGTTATTTATTGATACTGAAGATGATTTTTCTTATTTATAACTTGATGTTTTCTGTTAAGAGATTACAATAACATTTATAGAGTAATGAGAAGATAAAAATTTGATATAGAATGATTTTAAAATAGAGGAAGAAAACCAGTTCACCTACATCTTATGCCAGTATGCAATAAAACTACAAGGATTGAACTAACACTTAATGATTCGCGAAACGAAACTCGTTTAGGTAGACATTATATTGAACAAAGTCAACAACCGAAACACCACAATACAAAGTTGGTGACGGATACCGACTGCTTGCTGCTTTTTTTTTTTACTTAACTACCATACAAATGTTATGAGACACTTATACAGACAACATAAGAAAAACAATGAAGCACATAAAGTACCGTAATTTTGTTTCCAGTCAAATATTTCGATTCAACGAATGTTATAATAGAATAGTATAAATAAAACCAATACAGTATCCCAAAACGAATTCACTGATAACGTATGGTATCCATTATAGTGAAGAATTATTTTAATCACGTTATTGTTATTGCTTAAAAGCTAATGGACAAGAAAAGCTGAAGGATCTATTGACAATTGTGAAACAATTTGAATGTATTTATTCTGTAAAGAAAAATATCTTGTAGACTTTGATCTATCGTTATGATGAAGAAGAAAATGCTACGAATGTAGAAGTGGAAATTTAACAAAAGAGAGAGGAAGTTTTCTTTAAAGTTTTTCTTTTTTTTAGTTATTTAAAGTACAACTATTACTCTTCACTAGTAAAATTTACAGCACATAAAATTTAATATAAGCTTCATAATTGACATCCTCTAACGAAAGCAGATAATGTTAAGCTTATCAAGTTTAAATTTCTAAAGTACTGTGGAAAAAAAGATAACCAATAGAGCTCACCGGCTAAGATATACAAATGAAAAATATTTAATTAGAGGTTCAACTATAAACGAACTCACTAAATAAGCGCAGCGAATAAATCAGCTATAGGCAAATGCTATGATTTTGAGGAAGATTAACAGCATCCGATTACAGTTTACTCTTTCTAAAGCATACAGAACGACAACAATCTGATCATTCATTCAAACAATAATATCATGTTAATACGTTTCTAATATTACGTATTATTATGCTTTTAGCGATATTTTATCATTAACATTAATACTAATATTAATTTGGTTTACAACCACACAAAAAGAGGGTCAATATTAAGTTGTTATATTTACCCCTTAACAAGGAGGGAACATTTATAAAGAGATTAAATCATCGGATTTCAATAAAATGACTTTTTAGTATATATTGATATTCGTTGCTAAGAAAAGATGGGTAATAATCATTAAAACGAGTTATGAGAGATATATAATGATCATCCAAATCAATATTACAATATGAATAAAAAACCCAATAATAAGCAGGCAGCAGTGACTAGAAGCACGTAGTTAAATTTTTTGAGCTAAATCGTAAAGTGAATTTCATATTGAGTTTATGAAATAAAAATGGTTCAAAAGGCAATGAAAATTTCATCCACAATAGATGTTAGCCGTAATGGAATACAGATCTAACAATGATTACGAAAATCTCAAACGATGATGAAGACTATTAGATTATAGTGAGTTTCACTGACTTCAGCTTTATCATTATTCATGAATGATGTTAATACTGCATGCTGGTCTCATAAAGCTTCCCTAGGGCACAATTTCATGAGCAGAAAAGAGCGATGTTCAAATGTGATAGGCAAAATGCTGTCACTTACTGGACTTCGATAATCTGAAATTAACGTTGGCTTTCCCACGGGAGTAGTCATCTGAATCCATCCAATCACAATTCTCCCACAAACATTAACTAACACTTCGATACTTTTTTGATTGATTCACGATCGCAGTTATACACGTATATAATAACTACATAATAAATGTATAGAATATTTTTGTTGAGTATAAATGATGAGAAAGTTGGGAAAATTTATATGTTTAGTTTAGAAGAACTCTCATAGGAAAAAAACATTGTAAACGTGTGCTCTGCTGGAACACTGAGTTGAATTGCGATCCCATTAGTGGGCAAATAATCGATATGTTGTGTGAGGGTTCGGTGATCTTCGATGAGGCTTCTTCGACGAGAATTATACGAATCTTGTACGACACCATAACATTTGCACAAACGATCGTATGCACGGTGTTAGGTAAATGAGTGAATATGACCTCATTTGTATATCGCAAAAAGAAGAAGAATCAAATTTAGTAATATTTTCAATAATTTTGTCCTACTTAAATGGATCCACCTAATAACATTTGCATTTGTAAATCTTGCGGACCATAGTAATTTTTTTTCGATTCGCCCTTTTCGCCCTTTGTCACGCAACTGTCATCGACTTAACCATAATCGATTTTTTTAATTATTTAATAACTATCAAAATTCAAAAATATGTGTGAAAATTTTTCTGTGAAATTGTTCAACAGAGAGAATTATTCAATCACTCATTATAATCTCCTTAAAATACACTTATTTTTTGATTATTTAAGAAATAAAATTTATTTGCAAATGAACTATTCAACAGTGAAAGTGAAAGTCTTTGAAAATAAAAGTGCGCTAAGATTTTCTTCTTGAAAGAATTCACTCATAGTTTTTTTATTTCTTATTGAATTATGCGATATTGATGAATGTAAGTCGCCGACGAAGTAAATAATACGTGTCAGCAAAGAAAATGGTTACAAATAAATGAGAAGAAGAAACAGAATGTTGCAGAAGGACAACAGATTGCATAAACAACGATGCTTTGATTAGAAGCGACAGTTGAAAGGGATAGTGGACGAGAAGTTGACCCAGGTCAACGTTTAGTATATCGAATAAGCAAGCTTTGGTCTGTATCATTGAACGTTGATCATCAACAAACTGGAACTCTCAAGAGTTCGAAATTCAAATTGTCTCATCTAACGAAACAAAAGAATATACGAATCATGTCGACAACAAAAAAAAAACCCCAGCTGCAATGCTAATGTTGCTTGCAACATTCAGATGTTTTTGTTGTAACATCGACAGCGTGGACAATTGTCGTATAAGTTTACGAAACTAAGAAGAGTTTTTTAATTCAATAAATATGAATAGTTCCAATTGTTTAATCTTCTTCAATTACGTTGATAAAGAAATACATTAATTATAAAATATCGTGATGGCAAATTTCTCAAAAATTTGTAATCTCTCTCAAAAATTTTTTTTCGTCTCATGCATTAGCTAACTGATATTCAACAGTTTTTTCTAGCTGTGAAAAATCACTACAATAAGAAAGCGATGGAATTATATAGAATGATTGAAAGAACTAAAGATCTAAATAAAAAAGAATCCTTATAGAACATAGTAATGTTTAACTGGTATGCTGACATCATGCAATATCACACAATATTACTTTGAGTCAAATCATTACTCGAAATAAATCGTGTGAAGGTAAACATCACTGTTATCGCTAACATATTTGCTTTAACAAATACTTATCAGCTTGGTAAAAAATAATCACCGCTCCAAACCGTAAGTTAAGTTCTAAATTACTATAAAGCGCATGCTTAGTAGTTAACATAAAACCGTTATAGACCATAAGTCTTAACCAACGATAATTATTTTTGTTTACTTCACCAGCGTGAAAATCGGCGCCTCTGAAATCGACTAGTTCACAAAGCTGCCTGAGCAAATCACAATGATGCGTGTGATGTTTACCAAACCTGAAAGTAGGAGACTAAATTAAGTCGGCCAGTTGGTTTAACATTTCAAGCATTTAGCATGTAATGAATGCCAGCACTTGGCAATATGGAGCGCAATTGAGTCTATGAGGCACACACTTGTAGGGCTTTTCAAACTTTCCACTAAACGTCGAATGATAAACGGTTACAGAATTTTTGACGTTGAGTGCTACTCCATCATATCAAATGATCTTGAAAGAATCACCTTCAATGATTGCTCTCAATTGGCACTACCGGTTACACTACGTTCCTCTTCTTTATGAATTTCGCCTCCGTTATGAAACTTATTGGACCACGATTACACTCTAGGTTTGTTTGTTAGCGTTTCTTGCGTCAAATGCATTGTTGATTTTGCGCATTGTCTCTACGGCTTGACGATCCATTTTGAGCAACAATAAGAAGACCGCTTAAATTTACCTTTTGTCGAACGTAATAGTTAAAGCGTAAAAGAATTATAAAATTGCAAGAAATCATCATTAGCATCAAAGCGTAAAGTGTGAAATTACTTTGGAATACTTTTTTTCTAATAACAAACGAAAAATTACTGCACATTATAAAACGAAATCCCCTTTTTTGCTTCCATGAATAAATAATTCTTAAAAATATTCAGTGATTAGTTCAGTTAGCAAAATAAAATCAATAAATAATCGGCCTTGTTGTGACCTAGTTGTACATCTAATTACATTTACATAAACTCGACATAATGCGACCTCCGAAGCAAAAAAGTTATACCTTATCAGATAGCGGAGGAGTAATCCTCTTCATTCTTGTTACAACCTCATTCAAGCGTTTTGCGCACCTCTTGCTTGGTTAATTTTCCTTGTTGTTATTCATTTCTTCTACTTCTTTAATAATGTCGCTTCGAAACATTTCTTTCAGATCCGTACGACCTGCGCGAGCGGAACTACTTCAAACTCTGTAGCAGAGCATTTCGTTTTGTAGTTATTATGGTGTAATATTTGCTAGAAGCTGCTTGATTCTATTAGTAAACGTTACTTCACCGTTAGATAGATTATACTCAAGCATATAATCTCACAATTTAACACTCTCATCTCATCGTATGGATCACTTTGGTTGAGTTCGCGACAATCCGTTCGTTAAAGCCAGTTTTATTTAAAAGCAAATGATTTTACATTATCATTTTTTCTAAGTTGATGGAGAAAGTGTCATGAAATAAGCAAACCATCGAAATTGTTGAAACATATCATCCTCTCATAATCGGTTGAAAACTGTAAACAATTGCTGTAAACACCTGAATCATCCGAATTCTCCTTGATCATAAACAGGGATAAGCGGACACTGTAAAACTTCTATTTCTCGCTATCGTGTGCGAGTGTAGTCCAATAAATTCTTTTTATTCCAGGAATTCGTTGAACACCATAATCCCTTCCTAGAACCGTTGTGAAGACGTCTGACCATCGGGCTAATTGTCTTCTGGCAGCGCGTTTGTTGCTCAGTGGGATTCAATCACTTACAGCTCGTGTCCACCGTTCATCGCACTTACGTGGCCGGCTCTCTCAATCTTCGAAACCGTGACATGTACAGCTAAGCTGCGTCTCTAATCTTTGATTGTTGACATAGGTTAAAATTTCGTATTCCCTCTTTAACATGTGTGATACGGGAAACGCCCAACATCATCTTTTTGATGAAGCGTTGTACTGCGCTCAGTGATCTTTTATCCTGCATTCGAAATATCCAAGTATCTGAGGAATACGTAAAGGCAGAAAGAACGTACTGTTATAAAGGTGGTGAGCTCGCAGCATTGTATTTATATTAGATAGTGCTTCGATTTTAGAAATAGTACTTTATTGATTTCTATCATGCCTATGAGTTTCTCTCAGGAGTTAAAATGTTGTCTGAAATGTTTTCATATTATTTATATTGACATAAATAAAGAAGAGAAGATGATAGATGGTCTATACGAGCATTAAATAAAAACTAACCAAAAAAACTCAGATTCGTAACAATTTAGTAAATACAAGGGAAAAACAACTTCATTTTATGTTCACAGTAGTGAATGATGTAATTGTAACTATAAAAAATTTTTAACATAATTTTATGGCGAGATTTCAATTTTTTATAAAATTTTCTTCGATCGAAGAAATTAGAGACTTGATTATTATATGCAACAACACCAAGCACTAGTGTTTTGAATTTCAAAACTTGCGTCATTACTTATTTGTTTAATTACTTGATAGATAATTATAAATTTTAAATCTCAAAATTCATAATGAACAACCTGCAACAAAGTTTTTCTGCAAGTTTGTTATTAGCTGCAATTGTCAACAATACCAGTTCTTCTACTGAATAATTGTACTTGAACTCCTTTTAAGCAAAATTTGCACTGTGCTTGAGTATATATATTGACAGTCACTTCTGTTTGGTAAACCCAAATTTAGTTGATTTGAACAAAAATTTTTTAAGCTTTCACCATTCAATGCAATAGATTGGTCTTATAATCTTCAATATTTTGCACAACCTTATTTAGTTCTTTATAATTATTTTTTATAACTTAATTTAAGATATTTATTATTTTAGTAAAAACTAAATTTTTAGAAATAAAGACATATAAACCTTCATTTTTTAATTCTACAGTAATTGAATGCGGTGCATCTTCAAAATCTTTACATAACTCATCAACGATTAGTGAATCATTACCATCAATCTTGTAGCACCTAACATCAAAGAACTGGCAGCCATATCTTATCTCCTAGTCAATAGCTACCAAGTATAATACTAAATTACAACCTTGCCAAGTAAGCTATTTAACCTCTTAACAAACAGGCTTGCATCATCTATCTCCTCGCCCTCTACGATACAAGCTTGATAGAACAATAAGTAAATCATATCCTCCAATATTGAATTTTCACCATTTTCAGCGTAAGATTTCATTATACTTTTTATTACAGGATGTTCACTGTTGATTTCGAGCACCTTTGGTGTGCGGTAACTCAGCTGTTTTTGTTCACGTAAAAAACGCTCCATTTTAAGGTCCATTGCACTCTCATCAACCGCCAAACATACAGGACTACCGGTCAATTTTTGGAAATTTTTACGTTTTTCACTGAACCGCCAAGGACCTTAGTGAAATACTCTAATATAGAATCCGTAATTTCTTTACTCTTTTCGTCATCTGATTCATTTTCTTCGTCTTTTTTCTTTGAGGAGAATCTTTCCAAATCGACATTAATACAAGTTACTGACTTCATCTTCTGGTCTTTATACTCATGAATTACACTAGTCCAGAATTCATCCACTGGATCAATAAATAAAAGAACCTCTAACCCTTTGCTGACAAACCCTTCAAGTTGTGGACTGTGTCTCACCGAATCCAAGCTATTCCCTGTGAGATAATAGATGTGCTCCTGCTCAGGCTTCATCGTGCTTATATAGTCATCAATACTGACCAACTTATCATCGCCTGTACTATGAAATCTACAAATTGAAAGTAGCGCTTCTCTTTCGTCGGTTGGCATAGCTTCACAAATACCTTCTTTCAATACTGCACCAAAATTAGCCCAGAATTTTGTGTACTCCTCTGAATTTTCTTTTGCCTTTTGACTAAGTTCTGATATTACACGCTTAGTGAGGGATCTTCTGATTTGCTCAACAACACGATTGTTATGCAATGTTTCTCTGCTGATATTAAGAGGTAAATCGGGTGAATCAGCAACACCTTTGACAAAACGTAAGTACTGTGGTATAATTTGTACATTATCCTCAGTAACAAACACTTTATTTATATATAAATTCACAGAGCAACGTCTATCTGGGTGAAATAAGTCAAAGGGCTTGATAGAAGGTATATAAAGCAAATTTGTATAATCTATTGCTCCTTCATTTTTGTTGTGTAATATCATCCAAGGCTCCCAACCAACATGTACAACACTGTGGAAAAAATAGTTGTGCTCCTCTTGAGTAACGTTGTTTTTCGGCTTAGTCCAAATTGCAGCCTTGCTGTTGAGCTTTTCACTTTTTCTTTCTTCATCTATGAACTCAACGGGAAAATTTATCTGATCCGAATAAGTAGTAACAATATTTTTTATTGCGAAATTTATTTAAAAACTCATTCTCTTCAGCACGCATAACCAGGGTAATTTTAGTTCCACGAGGGATTTGACCATCCAACTTGCTGATTGAATATTCTCCATCTCCTCTTGATCTCCAGACCCAGGACTCCTCTTCTTCCGCCTTTTTAGATTCAACTACAACTTTTGAAGCAACCATGAAGCTTGAGTAAAAACCAACACCAAATTTCCCAATTAACTCTACAGTTTAACTTGAATCCTTGCTACTTTTTATCGCCTCCAGAAATCTCTGTGTACTAGAACTAGCGACCGCACCAAGGTTATCTATTAAATCCTGCCTATCCATCCCGATGCTATTATCAGTGATATATAATTCATTCTTATCCTTACTAAAGCTAATAGTGATTTTTAACTCATCACTTGAATCCAGCAAGTTAGGGTTTAGTTGAGATTCGTAGCGCAAGTTATCACATGCATCTGATGCATTTGATATTAACTCACGCAGAAAAATATCCTTATTAGTATAAAGCGAATGAATTACTATACTCAGCACTTTCCCTATTTCAACATCAAATTTTAAATTTTCGGTTTCTTTTATGTCATGCATTTTGAGCTCCATTATTAGCCTGCTACCTGTATAATTTAAGTGTTACACTGTGATCTTTCAAGGTCACGCACACCAAAATAAAACTTCTTGCACCACCATATCAAACCAGTTTTGGCAGGGCTAAGTATATACCCATTATAAAAAAATTACTTGATAAATTTCTTCAGCCTGCTTATTATAATGTTAAGGTCATTTATTAGCTCATAGTGTGAACAAGTTAATAACAAAAAACTTAGGATACTTGGTGTTTCGTACCTAAATTTTGCACCATGTGCACCTTATGCCTTATAAAAATCTGTTTCTTACCTGTATAAGCCAAAACACGCTTATAAGTTGTTTAGAACAATATAGGACATTAAACGGATGAGAGAGAATTCGAATACAAGCTGCTGTAGGTTTCTTTTGCCTTTCCTTATTTGGTAAATTCTTCAACGTTTATAGCTAAAGCAATTTTATAGTACCAAAAAATGCTAAAAATAATTGCCTTAAGTTTAAGTTAAGTAATAAGTCTAGTTGTAGCTATCACCACTACAGCATATAATTTATAGGATAATTGCATAGTCAAATGCTTTTTTAAATTACTGAAGTCAAGCGGACATTTTCCACGACCCGCGCTTACTTCATTCATTTTAGGAATGTTAATAGGCATTATTGTTGGATTTTCAAGCTTTGTTACTTGTTCTCAGCTCTTTATTATGCTTTGGTCTTGACTTCAAACTTTATCAAAGTGCTTGCTCTGTTGATAACCATTTACCACGCTAATTTCTAAACCGGGAGTTGTATATTTGAAAGATTCACCAAATTGGACACTATATGCCTTACTATTAATATTTAAGTTAATTGAATGAGCAACATTAGAAGAAGTTGTATCTTGTTGTAGACTTTGCTTTGTCTCAGAACTGTTATATATGATACTAATGCTAAGAGCTTTGTTCTTATACTTAAAAGCTTTTCCTGCTTCTAAATTGAATTTTCCCCATTTATACTCATGTAAGAGCTCTGATCGATACTTTTTTGTTGCATTGAATTATTTAATGCATTTTCTTGAGCTGCTCCCTCCCATATTGTTGATATTTTCCACACCCTTTTTATCTTCACCCAAAAGTTTTTTCTAATATCCTCTTAAAAAAACATTTTACAAGACTAAAAAGACCTCCTTCTTTCCGATTTTTTTGAGATGTATTATCCTTTTGTCTTGCCCAAGCTTTTTATTATTTGATTTTTCTCTTTTAAGCTCCCTTTGTCCACTCCGTATAAAACTCTTATCTTTTGCTGGAGTTTCCCAAGAGTTTCAGCTAATTCTATGGAGTTCTTACTGATTGTAAAACCAACAGCTCATGACTTAAGCTCTGATGAAGTTTGAGCATTCTAATTTACAGGTGGTTGTGTGTCTCTTTACGTAGAAG
>KN716540.1:0-11367 GCA_000816705.1 Dictyocaulus viviparus
TACCAAGCCCGCCATCCCTCCGGGGTCGGTAAATTGGTACCGGAGGGGTCTGGGGAAGATAACTGGCACCGTGTTGGTGAAGAGGGGTCACCTCAAGTCATGTATAGACCAGGCACGCATTCAACCACCTCGACGATATCACGTTGAACATGAAAGCGGGGGCGCATCCCACCACAAGGGATTGATCAACGCCAAAAATTATCTTAAATTATCTTATCTTATAAGTTGTAAGAATAAATAATGACTTGATCGTTGTTGACCACTGGATAATTGCTATTATCAACAAATCATTATTGAATTAAATACCATTTGACCTCTTGCAACAAATTACTATTAAGCTGATTGAATTTGCATATATTCTGGACAAAGATTTTGTAAAAGCCTGTTTGGTCATACTGCAGATTTTTTTTGCAGTTTTGGTAGAAGCGATATTGATGACGACGACATTATTTTACCACTACGACAATGTTGTGTAATTCGACCCTCAACACTCAATACACTTTTACGATTCTACGCAGAGCCACAATCACTCACTAAAACACTTCATGCGTATGCATTTTTTCTTCGCTTTAATATTCTACATTTGGTAGAATTATGTTCGTATTGATTTAATTCTTTGTCTTTATCAGTTTTTTATTTTCGTTATTCATTTTTGTCATTTTCTTAAACTCTAATTTTTTATCGTAGACAAACTCAATAAGATATCAGTTAACCTTTTCTTTCCAATCATGAACATACGTAATCATGCACTAACTTCTTTTCGTTTTAAGAATTCGCTAAGTACCAATATCTGTTTGTCACATTTTCTTCTGGAGTCCTTGCTATCGATCTGGTAATTTTTCACAGTGCTTTTGATTACCAGTGAAATGCATTGTCCACTTATTTTCATTACTTCTTCTAGATTACATTTCATTTCTTACTTATTGTCGTTTTATGCTTGTGATGAAAAAGGCGAAGGTTGTCATAGGCTGAGCTGTAGGAATGCGTTATTTCACTTGTTAAAGTACGATACAGATCATTAGTTCTTCAAAAGAATCGATGTTCACTGCGAAATTCAAATTTACGAGTGCATCATTGCTAATAGCATTCTGTTGAGTGCATATTAACAGGAAGACTTTTTTAGAATGTAGTAATCTACAGCCAGTCCCTGGTGTACTCTCAAATCGGTCAATCTGACACGTTGCTCAGTCTTTTTGATTTCCAGCATGTCTTCCATGAATTTTAATGCTAGCGTTCCTGTGTTGGATAGACAGATCGTCATCCGTCTTTCCTCTTCTAGCCAGCCTAGTTTGGTTCTGAGATGGCAGCATCCCACACTCGTCCTATCCAACGTTACTGTACTGAGCACCCTTTCAAGTTAATGATTAGATTCATTGCTTTTTTCGTGTTTTTTAATTGCTAATTACAACAAGCTCACCAAGATTTTCAATAGGACTACACATTTGACTTAGTATTCAGGGTGAAATTACTAATGTATATCGGAGTGGACGAGAGCACTAGTTGAAGGCGACTCCAAACTTCTCTCTATTTTGTAGTCATTATTTGTTGTAGAGTACAAAACTTTTATACATATATGATCACGATTACGCACACATGCGGAATATGTTGCGTAGCAGAAGAAATGAACAAATACAACGCAGCAGATTCAGAGAGTCTATCCCTTGAGTCCACTTGCGTCACCCATTGAGTACAAAATCGACTATTTTTCTTGATTTGCCCCGACATATGAAAGTGCTCATTTAAGTAGCGCGGTATCGTTGCACTTCCCCAATATGTACACATATGTTACACTCCTTGGTGATTTGTCACTTTATCCTTGTATTACTACACACTGTTCTTTGACTAAAACATAGCAATCTGTCACGTTCGTATGATATTATTTATAATCGAATAACAGTATTAATCGGAAAATGATTTTCAGAAAAATTTATTCTCAAAAAAATATTTCTTTAGCATAACTCAGCCATGTTCTTTATCCGTAGTTCTTTTTTTTATTTCGGTTTGTCCACATGCATTATTATTAATGTATAAAGGATATACCTAATCTTATGTACTGGTAATTTTCTTTCGCAAAATGGAAAAAGACTTCTGGTATTAAAATAAATATACTACTCTTTTCTATAGTAGTGATTTTCTGCGGTGGTATTGGAAACGGTGTAGTTCGTTCGGCTACTATTTCAGTGCTTTGTCCAAGGACCCTGTTGCACCGATACTGGCCTATAAGCACTACATAGCTATTGAGCGTAGATTAGGAAAACGTGAGTTCAATAGACGGTATTTTTTATGTTAGTGAATCGACTAGGTGATCAAACGAGGAGTGATTCAAATCAAACTATATCGTCTGTTTGTTTTATAATAAAATTATCATTTTTTATGACAAACCTACTATTAGTCTGTAAAATTCAAAATATAATCTGCTATGGTCCATTGCGTGTGTGTAATATTTTGAAACATGAAACTAAAAAAAATCTTAAAACCAATGTTTGAAAAATGATCGAACAATCTAGAAAAAAAACTTCGCAGCAATGCTCTCCAGGAACCGGCTTTGCATTAGAACTAGCACTAGTCAGTTAAGTACGACAATGTGTTACTATTGGAAGAAATGTTAAGGTTGTTGGAATAGTAGGTCTAACGATGTCTAACTGATAATTTCAATCGATTTCAAAAAAAACCACACACGAATAACCCGAAAAATGTAATCCTTTCATAATCCCAACGAGCAAATCTGTAGTTATTTCAGTAATGACGTTCTTGTTGGAATGCTTTGAAAAAAGACCGTTCGGTCGAATTGTGATTACGGAATATCACAATGTAAACGTTCCCGATGTGAACATAGAAGAAGAGGAACGAAGTGAAGAAGACACGGGTGATAGGAAAGAGGACAAGCGTACGTAACGTTACTGAATTGTTGAGGATAAATTGAGGAGAGCGATATGTTAGCAAGTGTACAGCATTGAGGTAGTATAACACAAGTCGCCGTTTATGTTGACGATGAACATGTTTTACATAAATTGCAATTTCATTCACAAATGATTTTTAATTATCATGTGATATGTTGACTGTGACTTAGTAGATATATTATTTAGAAACGCTTCAATAATGAAGTTGTTTTTCGATATATGCAACATACCTGTATGCACCTAGTTCAATTATCATAGAAATTACTGAAGCCGTTTATGACCGTATGACTGTTAACACTCAAGTATATAACTATTGAGGATTTTTTGTCTATGTTAATCTTGTTTGTATCCTTAATACAACGTCACTGATGTCATGTTAAATTTTTTCTGTGGGACCTCATCACGAGTTTCTATTGCTTTCATGTCAGGTTTATAGTGATTCATTTTCTTCCATTTTTCATATCTATCTGTACTCACACGTAAACAAATGGTAATATATGGTATAAAATTCACTAATATTAGTTATAATTATTGTGATGCTTGCTCAAATGTGATAAATATTGTTCATTTGAAATAAAACTTTTCTTTAAAGCGTTTCAAAAACTTTCTGTAGATGTATAAAATGCATAAATTGCATAAAAAATAAAAAATCACTAATAAAAAGTGAGAGAAAATGTTAAATAAGATTGAAAAACAAAAAACATCGAAACTTCCGATGTAAATGTTCCGTGTGTGGCCATACTAAGCCTCAATACGATATCAATTTAGAATACAACTCTGCATGTGTAGAACTAGGATCATCAACATAGCTGGTAAAAATGAAATAGGAAGCGAGGAGAAGCCAAATTTGAAAGATTGTTTCTCATGTATTCTCATTTACAAAACATTTCTACATATTCAAAAGATTTTTAGCTATCAAGCTTATTATAGGAATAACTATGTATATCTACCAAAACCTCATACATGGCTAAAATCTTTCATCAGGAATATAGTCATCTAACCGTGCTTCTACAGCCCAAGCGTAGTCTCCATCGTGAGGATCAAGTGAAAATGACTAAAATAGGCAATATGTATAAGCTTTAAATCTTATCAACAGGTGCATCCAATATCACATTAAACTGCGTTGTTGTCCTTATTTTTGATTCATTTTTCGCTCTACACCAAAGTTAACTCACTCGTAATCGTAACTCCTTATCATCCGGTATATGATGTGCTGGTTCACCATCATCAACACCATTATCGTATCTGACGGATGGTTTCCTTTCTTGAGTGTAAAAATTATACTCGTAGAAAAAAATTGACAATAAGGCAAATATTAAAATAACAGCACACATAGCTCCTGAAAAATTTACTGTTTGATATGAATCTATTTTCAAAGAATAGCATTTGAATGCATTACAAAAAATTGTAATCTATCAAGTATTTTGTGAATCGTGCATGATTGTTGAATTATCATAAGTTCAACTATCTTTTAGATAAGGCATCAAATCTAATAGAGCAAGACGGTGATGACCGTTTATGTTGACTTGAAACGATGACAGCTTAAAAATAAGTTTATTATACTAGTAAAAAAAGCGGTAATAGCCATATCACTTTTTTAGAAACGTTGGTTTACGTAATATTCAACAGCGCCCTTTGTAAAAAAGTGGTATCTGATTCATAATATGTTTGGAGTTCTTCATACACGTAACCATTGCATGGTATTTACTTCTAATCAATTTTATATCGGTAATTTTATATATGGTGAATTGTTTTCTATATACAAAAATTAATTTGAAAAAGAAAAACATACCGGCATACGAAAAGAACTGTGTTGCCATATTAGAAAATAGATCAAGAGCTGCGATAAGTACAATAATAGAATCACCAATAGCAGTTGTTAGTAACCAGATCGCTTGAACAAGAGCTTTCATAGATGGTGCTGACTGTAATCAATTATCATGAGAACAAAACTCTTAAGTAGTGTTTATTTATATGTTTATTATTTCGTTAAGAATACAACAACAAATGAATCTTAAAATTTGATAAACATTGCGTTAATTTTTGCAGTATATCATTTTACAAAAGTGAGCAGAAGTTTGTCTTCGAGAAGTTATAGTACATGATCGTACAGTTATTATTGAGAAAACACCAAGTAACTGTTCGTCAGAAACCTTCAATATGATATGACGGAACATCCTCATCACGATACAAATAGTGAAATGTAGTGTTTGATGCTACGATTTCAAAGCCAATTATCGAATTAGCAAATTTATCAAACAAAATGAGTTCACCTGAGAGTATGCAAATTCGTAACCAGTAATTGAGAATAGAATTTCAGCAGCAGTTATGATAACTATTTGCGGTACTTGCCATAAAATTGATACTGAATTTGATTGTACTATTTGATTTATATGTTTCGTTGGTTTTGCCTAGAATATATGAGTTTAGGTATATGGAAAAGTAAAATATATAGGTAAGACTTCGAAAGTCATCAAACACAAATCTTTTACTTGATGCAAGCAAATTTCGAAAAAAAAAGAGAGAAACTAATTGACCATTTGTAAATTAAAAAGTGGTGAGGGTACAAACGAAGAAATATATGTATTTATCTAATTTTAAACAGCAACAGAATACTGGACTTGTTTCCAAAAAGGGTTACTAGGACTAACTAACTAACTAATAAAAATAAGATTCTCTTAGTAACCTTTGATCCAGTTAGCGCGAGAACGAATACGGCACCTTGTTCATGGACTTCCATCCAAACGCCCGTGGCATTAACGGTTATATCTGTTTTAAATGGTGTTTTTGATCCAACGCTCTTTGCAGTGCCATCCAAATAGTATAACTGCCATCTGAGAATTTTAGGTAATTTTTTTCATACATCTAATGAAGTTTCAACTAAGCATCAATAATAGTTAGGTGCAACGAAAGAAATTCTCAATAAAGAATTACAAAAAGTGTAAATTTCAAAAGAGAAACATAGGTGAGGTTTTGTTCTGCCATACAAAACTTCATTACTAAAATGTGAGCTAATTTCTTAAAATGGTGTTTTTAATACATGCCTGGTAGAAAACCAGAAATATATATTTATAGGATGATTTAAAGGATACTTGTGCATGTAGAAAGTTTTGTTTTACAAAAAAATCAGACCAAAAGCAATTCCTATTCAGCTGGTAAATTATTATTAGTAAAAGAAAAATCCTAGAAGCTTTTCAAAGTCTGAAGCAAGGTGTTAATAAAACCTAATACTGGTAATTGTGGATGCTTCTATATCAGATGAGTTTTTTTTTTTTGTTAAAACAGAGGAGTAAATGGCCCACCCTCCCAACATGTCTGATAGGTGTTCCTAGGATTTTAATTTCAACATGGAAACTTAGCCGAGAATAAACCTATCAAGAATCCCACCACCTTGATAAAATGGAGTCAAAAGAAGTCAGTACTTCTGTGATCCACATAGGCTGGTGACTTCATTTGGTGAAAACCTGGGAAGTCTCCAACTGGACTGAGTTCAAAACTTCAGGGCATAATGTCTATTTCAGCACATGAATTTCCGCACCAGTAGCCGCATTAAATCTCCGCTGTGATGCCGGGAAGGCACAGACAAATACAAATGAAAACCTGACTAAAGAATACAAGTTGTTTACTTAAGGACTATAAATCTACGCCCATATCACAGTTCCTCGAAAAAAAAACGTCGGAACGCATCTTCGTTATTATAGAGATACTCATAAAAAGAAAGTTGAGCTTAGAACTTGACGCAATACATTTGACATCAGCTATAAAATATCTTAACACCACCACTTACTTCGGCATACAGAAAATAAGCAGTAGGAAACAGCGAAAAAACGACCTAATCCGAAGAAATGTAGGGATTCAAGTGATTTCAATGCTCCGCTATCTGCTCTGATGAAAAAAGATTAAACAATCACCGCATCTTGCCAAGTTGTGAGATAAATAACAGAAAATCCCATATTGATGTTTTCTGTTCCACAAACCTCGTCGCTAAAAACCAAAAATTCTCGCTGAAAAAAAGCAGTCTCGGGACTTGGAACCACAGCAGAATTTTTTAATGCTGAAGGCAACACTACATATACTTCTTGCAGCCCATAAATAAGTTTTGGCGTTGATGAATCCCTGTTACGGGATGCGTCTACGCATACGTGTTCAATGTGATATCGTGGAGGTGGTTGGATGCGAGGGCCTATACGGTGATTCTGGACTGTAAAGTGACTTAAATTCACCGCTCTTCACTAAGCCAGTGAGGTTTATTTTATCCTAATTTTACTGGTACTAAATTACTGACCCCGGAAGGGCGGCACGTTGGTTGGCCTGGGGAGCAGCCGCAAACTGACACAAGGTTGCGTTTCTCTATAGCACCTCTATCACTGCATCATTGCGCCCCCTTCGCAATCAATATTATATCTTAACCTTTGAAAAGAAATTACAGACCAATGGAGGACGTCGCACATGGCCATACCTTTTAAAAAATTGAACAAAAATATCCTTGGAAGATCTGTTGAGTCCACTTCATATGCTATTTACGAGAATAATCATTTTGGACGTATCGAAAAATTTGGATAAGGAACAACTGGCCGAACGACCAGAATTCACCACATCTAAACCGTGTTAAAGCTCATCGAAGTGTGTTTGGGATACGCTATGCTTCTCGTTCTTATCTTCATCAACTACTAAAAAACGTTTGACAGCGTCAAAACAATTACAACCTCGTCAGTGCTCGTCAAACAAGGTGTGGACTAATCTTACACGAGAGCGCTAGCTGACTATTGAAAATGCAATACGAAAATACAGCTTTTTCATCGACCATCTACCATACGAATAAGAAAATATAAGTGCATACATATGGATGAAGAGTTCTAATAAAATCTTGGTTTTGCAAATGATATCGCCACTTTTTGAGAAGTACTAATGGAGCCGAAATGATACTCATTGAACTGAACGAATAGGAAAAAATGATTTGACTGTACATAAACAGGATAAAGTTTCACTTCGTAGAAAAATCGACGTTACGAAAGACAACGAATCCAGTTAGTTCGTGATAACAGCATTCCAGTAAGGCTAACATGGTTAATAGAAGAAGAAGAAATAAAATGAAATAATTATAGAAACACGTACTTTCCCGGTTTCACTGGTTTGAATGCGTAATCCACAGCATATTCATTCGCTCTTCCTAGAGCAGTAACATAAGTGGAATTAGCAACACGATCATCGGTTCCATCATTGTAGTTTGTTTCCCAATAGTAGAAATCTGAGGGGCTACGTGGATCACATGGATGTAGTGGATCGAATCCACTAGCATCCATCCGGCACATCACAAGATTTCCGTCATATCTGGGAGTTGTTGCGGTTACGATCCTGTTATGGAAAAAAAAATCACAGGAAGTCTTATATCTGCAACAAATTTTATTAACTGAATAGCCGAACTTTTTGTTCCTGAAAATTATCCTTTCATCTTTAGTCGAATCATTATTCAATGATGTCTGACTAGTGTTTCAAATTCATAATACTGTTTAATACGTGAGAGTAGGGAGGTGCCCAGAGTAGTGGTGGAGATGCACAATGGTACGCAAATCTTTACAAGTTTATAGCGACACCTGAGTCTATCAGGCCCGCTATCTCTCCAGGATTCATAAATTGATGCGAGAGAAGTCTGGGTAAGATTAGTAGCCCTGATTTGTAAGTAGTGATCTGATCAATTTCAGTCGCTATATAGATTAGACACGCATTGACAATATCACATAAATTAATTTGCATACCCCAAACTGAATTCTCCAGTTCCTTGAGTTGGTTTAGATGGATCCACTAAACCTTGATATACTCCGTTCGGGCTAACTGCCACATAATAAACATTTGCCGTTTTTAATTCTACATTGAACGAATTTGGTAAATACTAAAATGAAAGTGTAATTAAGAATTCTTTGAAATGCAATGCTTGTTTAGCTTTTCGTTTAAAATGGTACCTGATAATTGTCGGAAGTGCAGCCAGCGTAGTCCAATCTAATGGGAACAGTCCAATTTTTTGTGGACGGCGGTGCTCTCAAATGTACAGAAGATTCTTTAGTTGCAGGATTATCAACGATTGACTAAAACGCATTTTCTTCTATTTGTCATTGTTTGATATAAAAACCATATATACGAAACGTAGTAATAATGGCATGTATAACGTAAATAGTTTGTTATGCACTGTGCTTGAATTTAGCAGGTTTCACCATCATCAATTTCACTAGTTTTCCAATAAAGTTAGAACTTAAAAAACTTTTTACTTGTAGAAATGATAAAATTACATCAATTCGTAGAGCATTATTACATACACGCAAATTTTGCGGAGAAGCTCAAAAAGCCGGGGAAAACAATATGAAGATACTTATGGTAGACGAAATTTTCAGAGTTGACACATTAATGATATTAAATATCTAAATCCGAAGTATAAAATTGATAGTCGTTTTGCAAAATTTTGATGACGAAAATCCGCAGAATTCATGCAATAGAGCGCTGATGTTGATACTACCCAACGTGCATGTGTCTGTGCATAAAACACTTCCAACAGTAGATAAGTATTTGAAATCATACAGCTCAAGCAAAAAATGAATAATCCACCATATTCGGTGCAATGCTAAAAGGTTTGTATCCTTGAAATGTAGCTGTGACTGTACAACTATCTAATTGATTCCATATACTGACAAACGCTTCATCAAAATTTGGTAGTGTTGGTAGAGTCTCCTGAAAATGTTCGATCTAGTATTACTGTAATGCTAACAAAAATAAGATTTCCCTTTGATATCTAATTGTTAGCTACACCGGGAATATTTGTGTCCGAAAGGAAGAAAATGTACATTCACACCGAGCTGCACAAATCCTGCAACAAGAAATGATAGCGATGCAAGCAGTCCTCCAGCTACCATCTTTCGTAATGGGCTAAACATTGCATAATAAAGAACAAAACCTTTATTTGAAAACGTGTTATTAATTTGACTTAGAGATAGTGAACATCAATCACACTGTACAAAAATGGACTAGTTTCTGAAATCAATCATGTACACTGATGGCTAAATAATATTTCAATTAAGACATAGATATTTAGGTGATTTTCAGACAAGAGATGCCGATGTAAGCTACAAAGAGCTATATTCTCGCCAAAGGTGCTTGAATAGTATTGGGGAGGTAGCATTTCACATTTTCTAAAATGATTTAAGTATATTTCTGGACATTTTTAACACTATTCAGAAACACAGTGCAAAATTATATCATTATGATGACCACGTGGATGGTTTCATGCAGAACATTATGTAGTAATTATCGTATAATTGATTCAATTAACCTTTTTGATGTTTAGAGAAAAACACTTGAAAGAAAGTAATGTGCTTTCTTTTTCAAGACATAAAATAATGAATAAGTGATTATGGAGGAAACTTGGCGCTTTCTCAATTATTCCACTGAAGTTTCACATCTCGCTTTTCAAAAAGTAAATAAACAAGAATATTAATCTAAAAGCCACATACGTGAGTGTAAAACATTTAGCAGCTAATGGATAGATGAAAATTTGAAATAATGGAATAAATAATAGAATAAAAAGAGCATTTAACGTTTGGATTTGGTCAGGCAGAAGAAGTAAATTATCAGAAAGCCGGCAATCCATTTGAATACCTATAAAATGCCACTGTAAAAATTTAAAGGCGAAGTGGGAATAGTCTTCAAAAGAACTGTTGTAGAAATGCAACATAATTCATCGACAGGCCTAATAAATATGCTAAATCAAAGATCAAGTAAAACAAAATGCTAACCTTGGATTAGCCATATGGAGCCTTGTTGATCATACAGAGCCCAAAACATTGGTACAGGGAGAAACATTATAAGAAGACGAAAAAGTGATTTCACATCATCGATGAAATTCTTCTAAATAAAGCATCCCATTTTTCTCACCCCTACCTCTTAGTCAAGACACGAATAAAAATATGTTTTCTTACCGGTGAACATTACAAAGTTATTATTCATTTTTGCACAATGTTATACATTTGCATAATATAACATATGATGTATAAAAACAATTCAAAATATTACTTACCTTTTGACAAGCACTTTTGTCTCCCACTAAAAGTCGATAATTCAGACATCTAAAATCTGTGTTGGAAATTTCATCAATATCGATAGGTTCATGCTATTGAAAACTATTCAATTAAAGGTAATTCTAAAAATAATGAGATACTCACTTCGAATCACTTTCACAAACATGTGTGTCCATGTAGTTATCCAACCAGTGCTTCTTTTTGCTTTTCGACTTTAACTTGTTGGAAAAGGCTCGCTAAAACTAATAATGAAAGAAACGAGGGAGAAAAATAGAAACAAAGTAACTCGAAACATTACGCGCCTTAGTTTATCAAAAACTGCAGCATATAAACGACAAACTGGGCTATCCTTCTTGTAATTTTTTATATAATTCGCACATTATGCGTGTTATTGTGAGAATATA
>KN716540.1:110202-131151 GCA_000816705.1 Dictyocaulus viviparus
TGGTGTAAAAAGTTTATAGACGACTGACAACAAGCAGATTGGGGGATAATTACCAATGTCGTGAACGTCTCCCTTTTTGTGCAGCAACACAGTCCTGCTAGTCAGCCTCTCCGTACTAGGCCTACCTGACGCTGCCGTACCGGGGGCTCTTTCAGGGTCAGGGAAATGAAGCCCGTTTTTTTTTACTGTGTTTTGCAGTTGTTCCCACGGCTAGCTTGTAGAGCCGTTCCGCAAAAGGCTAAAAAGGTTTTGTTTACTCGTAGCAGCTTGCCAGTCTATCCCAACAAGGGGACCGGATTTTATTTGTTGGAGACCACCCTTGACTGCCTCCCATGTACTGCCTAGTCGTTCGATTGCGGGCTTTTTACCGAGTTGAGAAGCAGGATGCAGTCCAAATACACATAAGCACAAGTAAGTACGCATACATAAATATTACTATGTGCATACAGAAGGTATGAGCCGAATACCACAGCAGAATCAAGGAATCTTTAGTGGACGCTTGATCAATGCACCAAATTGTAGTGTAGTGGCCGATGCACCGAAATAGTAGATTCTGACATATATAATTATATATACTACTAACCGGCTTGAGATCCTTAAACGAGGATGATTCGTAGGTATTGCCATAAGTTATATAAATTTCTTTGGAAATGAATCGGAGGAGGAAGAAGTAACAAATCCATAGTCACATGAAGTAAAAATCAAATAAAGTAAAAAATATGAGTAAGCGACAGAGTGATTAAGTATATTCTTGATACTTAAAATATTGTCAGAATTATTTTCTAAAAGGAACCAAATACATCTTTTGGTTTAAAAAAAACACAACAATGTAATAAAGGGAAACAATAAAGCACTGGTGTGTTTCAATATTGTAAAACCATAAAAATCTAAAAAATAGAGAGAAAGCGGCTTCTTCTTGCGCAACAACAGCTGCGCCTACGGTAGAAAGCAGGATTTATTGGTCAATATATCAAAAAGAGATTTAGATAAGATAAGATAATTGTTGGCGTTGATTAATCCTTTGTGGCGGGATGCACCAACGCATTCGTGTTCAATGTGACATCGTGGAAGTGGTTGTATGCGTGCTTGGTCTATACAATGACTTGAGTTGACCACTCTTCACCAAGTCAGTGCCAGTTATCTTACCCAGACTCCTCTGGTACCAATTTACCGACCCCGGAGAGATGATGGGCTTGGTAGACCTGGGGGGCGGCCGCGAACTGATTGGGCCGGCGTGTCACTGCGGCACCTCCACCACTGAGCCACTGCGCCCCCTCAAAAATAGATTTACGAAAAACATTTGTTATCCTATACTTTTTTCTAACTTAATCTTCGGTAATACATCTCTGAATCACATATGAAAATGTCTGCATGAAACGGAAATATCAGTCGATCCTTGTTGCGGGATGCGCTTACGCATTCGTGTTCAACACGGTTTCGTGGAGGTGTTTATTAGCGACTTGGGTCTTTGCAATGGTTTCAAATGAACATTCTCTAACAATCAGTGCCGGTAGTTTTATCCAATTTTAGTACCTGTTCACTAATCTTGGAAAGATGGCGGGTTTGGTATGTTTGATATAGCCGCGAACCTGCATATTCTGATGCTAGCTGTGACAGTTTCAACGCTGTGCTATGCACGATATCTCTCCACATACATATTTATGAATATTCTACTTATTTATGATTGAATGATTGATATATGCCATATTGTGCGTATGGGAAACGTGTTTTTTGATTTTGCAAGTTATAATACAAGCGTGTTCATCACTACATCAAACTTGTATATTATTTTTTAGCTTGAAAACCGCAAAAGATCTCCATGACAAAAGGACCTTTCTAAAGTAATTTTATTTACACAAATTAATCTTTAGATTCGATGTTGGAGCATATTTTCCCCTTCAAATTTCTCATTCACCACATTTCTTTTCCAAATTACAAGTTGTCCTCTTTTTTTACTGGAAAAAAGTAGGTTTAAATAGTTCGCTTCTCAACAAAGGCAGTTACTGCAGTCCGTAAGAGTAAAGCATGGCATTTGCATAATTAGTGCTGAATGACTGGATGTCATAGGGTTTTCGTCATAATAAAAAACATCTAAGAGCTTTTTCAATTCACTTCGTTCTGTGAAATACTGCTTGATGCTATTTCGTTAAAAACTATCATCAAGAAATTAAGCTTTACTATATCAATTCTGATATTGTTTTTAATTTCGTAAAAATCATGTTTTTTGCTTACGAAATCAATCTTCCTCAATAGTACGAAATGTTCTGAAAATAAAATATTGACAATAAAATAATGAAAAAAAGAGATCATCACCATTGAAAATTATTTGTATATTTATAAACCACCAATATTTGTATAATTTTGACAAAATATATAGTAATTTTAAGCTACGAATATAAGATAAATATAAGTTAAATTTATAACTAAAATATTTCTAATTCAACATAGACTTATCTGTAAATAGCGTAAATTTAATAATTTTTCAAATTAATGCCACTACAGTACCTAAATTTCATTCTATTGATGTCGTTGCTTAGAATAATATAAAATAACTCAACAACACGAATGACTCTCGAAATTACTTCATAAGAACCAAGTTTAAATAAAAAATTGCACTTATTTTGATTTTTGTCCTAGGAAAAGTAAACTGCAAGAGATCAGCTCATGACATTCCTTTGAATGACAAGGCTTCGTGATAAACGGCAACCGCTTTACTTTTGTTCACATTGAACTGTAAATTTGATATTTGAATGATATTTGTTTCATTGACGTCATCAGTGTTAATAATAATGAAGAAATTTGTTGAATACGAACATTATTTTATATACTATACAATATATTATGTGAGTTACCAATTCTTTCGTTGATTGAGGCAATCAAGCGCTACTAAGAGCTCCATTAGCATAGTTTTATCAGAGCATTGTTCAATTTGCTTGAACAATGCATATATATAGACTTTGTTATATGCTTCATAAAAATCGAATCGATGAAACTTCTACACAATATTCTTTCTTTTACTAAATCTTGGTTCAATCTTCGTTTAATTGTTTCAACCCATTTGGAGATTTTAGTTGATCACCGGATGATTTTAGTTATCCGTATCGATATTCAGACATATTATCTAAAGATATCCGTCCCATCAGCAATGAAATTCAATTAGTACATAAAGCATCTAGTGAGTATTGTGGTAAAATGTCTCACTTTGTGGGAAACCATAAAATATAAAGTAGCTCCATTATTTGATGTTTCTTATGGATCTTAAATTGCAGTGAAAAATTTTAATGCTCCCAGTACAATATTCACAATTACTAGGAGAATCACTATAAAAAATCATTTCATTTGACACAATACTGGTACTGAACGAAAAGAAATAAAAGTGATAATCATAGTTTATCATTTTTGACTTTTGTCTTAAATATTTACTACAAATTTACTTCATACAACGACCTCGTTAATGCATTAATTAAATAATGACGTTATTAATATATACTATATATATATAGTATTAATATATATATACTTCAGTGACGTTAAAAACACACATAATTCTTGCATAAGCAATTTTGCTTGATCTATTTTTCGTTTTTAAAAGCTTTTTCACAGCTATTCTTTGTCGAATTTTGGCGGCGCAAACGTATTTTGAGACTTCGTCTTCGCTCAAGTTGTGCTCACTTGACATTTTACTTCAAAGATTTCTGTAATAATGCAGTTAAGTTAATTTCAAATTCGGCCGTTCCTAGATACTACTGCGATATAGCGTTTGGCTTATACACTTCACTAATTGTATGTCGATGACAACATGCTATTGAGATCTGGCTAGACATGTAAATTAACTCTACATTTATTTTACGGATTGTACTATTCAATTTTTTATGGATCAATTTATTCTCCATGAAAACAAAAGGAAATTTCCTCAAGGCAGCTATAATTTATTTTTCTGCAAAATTTTGGCGTACTGCTGATATATAAAAATCGAATAAAACTTTTGTTTATATATACTTATCGTATCTGACTGCTAATCTCATTTTGCTACTTGAATGTGATGTGTTCATGCTTAGTCAAAGGCACAGCAATTTTTCATTCGTTTCTTACTAGCGCGACAGTCATCCACGGTAGAGGTCTGTTGCGCACATGGTGATACTCGGACGGCCCATTTCATGATCCTCAAAATCGTTGAAAACTGCGAATACAGCTTTTTGTCGTCTACCTCGAAAATAATCGGTCGTCTTGTAGGCGAACAGCTTTGAAGAACGCTAGACGTCATCAATTAATTAATCAGCGATTTCTCGTATACGAAGTGCATTGGTACTCATTTCGAAGATTAATGATACGACGTTAGAACTTTTTTTTTCATAAATCGTAAAACGTTTTACATTTCATTTGAGCCAGTTTATCATGGTACTCACTAATTTTTTAGAGTGTAGCAACAAATGAGATTCGGCATAATATTCCTTCTACGTGCTGATCAAAAGTTGACACTGAAGGTGAAATTAAAGTTGAATAACTTTGAATTTGACTAGATTGAAAGCAACGTGAGAAAAATGAGAATGCTTCACAGGATCAATACGATATCAATAATATTAAAGTAAAGTGCTTTTTTTTCTCATTTATTCAAAATAAACTACCTTCGATGAAAACTTTGTTCAGACAAGTTAGATTCGCCTAATGCATTTCTTTAGATGAAGAATAACGTCATATCCTGGAAATCACAATAGTTCTTATCCGAAAACAAATGATTTCCTAATGCTTATTATTTAAGTAAGGTTCACTATGAGCTATATGCGACTTATGACACATTTTAATGGATAGATCAAAGATTTTTTTCAGGACTAATTTCTTACCACAATATGCTATGAATTGAATTTCAACAGCTGGTTACCACACTTTATGCTCCATTATTTCGAAAAATCGCGAATTTAACGACTATCATTCCATATAGCAATATTACTCAGAAGGCATATCAGCAGTTAATTAAGTGAAAGTCAAATGATGACATGGGAGTCAGCTCTGCGATTGTACGCAAGCAAAATTATTTATGAATAAAATGCGAATCGCAGTTTTTGAAACTAATGAAATATTGGAAACAATGATATTATAAAATGTCAAAGTTAATCAAAATTCAAATTAGCTGTTAATAACTATTGATCCTTCAATTTATTCACTTTTGTTTATGTGAAAAATACAAACGTAATGCTGCCAATGCGGATCCGCTAGGTGGGAAATCAAATACCTAAAAAATCATGAAGAAACCGAATAAAAAAAAATCAGCTGTACAAAACAATATGCTTGAGTCACTTGAGCTTTTCTTTCTATATAGTCAGCACATTATTGTCTTTGTGAAATATTTTACTAAATGCTTACAAATGCTCATCAGGTTATCTATTATTTTGAATAGGTTTCAATTCTTGTGAGCTGAAACAATGTTTGCCTCATTGTCAGCTCAATTTTCTTCTAATACGTTAAACGATCACGGCATTGTTTAAGGCTTTACTGAAATCTGCTGGATGAAAGCAATCAGTTACTATCAAAAAATTTTGAATGCCTATTTGTTGACTAATCTTACAACATTTTTCAACAAATATATTTGACTATATTAAAACTATCATAACATTGCGTATTTTTTGTTATTGATGCGATTGTGAACATTTTTAATACATTGTTATTTTGATTAGTAATTTTTCTTAAAAAAAATGGTTCATATAAATTCTATATGAATCTCCTCTTTAACTTTCGTAGATATTTTCCAGTATAACCATAGAGTCATAACTTTTAGCTAGTACTAACCAGGTAGACATTTTATTAATTTTCTTAAAATGTTTAATCTCATCATGTGTTTTTGATAATGCTTTTTTCTGCTTCTAGTAATTACTGAAGTTGAATGCATGCTATGAAATTTAAAAATATTTTTTATAAAAGGCTTAAAATTTGAAATGTTATTATTAATAATGTGATCTCGCTTAGGACGGGGTGTTGATGAAATGTAATACCTAATTTTTAAGACGGAAATGTTTCATCGGATATATAAACAACTGCAAGAAATTTTAATGTTCATCTTTCTATTAATTAAAACAAATGTATTTTATGCTTCATATTGTGTTGTGGTAGAAAAATATGTTGAATGATGTGCTTATAAATAAATTGATCGAGCTATATTTGAATCAATGCCTTCAGTGCGCATTTGTCGTGAATAGTAATTTTAACGATCGAATATAGTTTGAAGGTTTCGACCTTCAAAAATATGAAACAACGATCTAGAACATTTCAAACCATTACTATCGTTTATTTTATGAGTTTCAAAAATAAGAAATAGTGGAAAAAAATAATGAATATTCTTAAGACTTCCTAAAACTCCAGATTTTATTCTATACAAAATGCATATAACTTTAAAACAATAAGCATAGATTTTTCTAATTTGTAAACGAAAAACTATTGGTAAATTACCAATAAAAAAGGCGTATTCATGTTACGCAGCATCATCAATTCTAAAAAAATTTTTTTTTCTACGGCAATGAACCACGAATGTTTTAGAGCAATTTCTTCGGTCTAGGATGGATAGAGAGAAAAATTTGGTGTGTTTTATGAAATATTGTAGCAAAATATCAATATCACACAAAATCAAATCACTTTTACAATTGGAGACTAATTAACGGTCATTAATAAACCAGATTTTAGCTTGTAGGAAGAATCCAGATTGAATTGGTGCCTTTGTAGTATTCATACATTACTAATGCTCACTTTTTTTCTTTTAGTAACCATTTCTTCTTTATTTTGATCTCCATTCATCATTTCTCTTCCCATTTTCGCCTTTATATCATATTAGTTTTTATTATGTATTAAATATGAAACTTCACGATACTGACATTTCTGTGATCTGTGTACTTTTGCTACTAAAAATCACCTGATTTTTAATTTTTACAAATTTTTTGAAGCGTGGTCCGAATTTTTGTGATTTTTATTCCGATAAACTATTACTTATTCTCTTCTACATCGCTAGAAGGTGAAAATGTATCTATGTAGCAAATATTGCTACTTTCCACTCCATTCCAACACTTCTGTCACATATCAGTACAATCAATATCACATCACTCTGATAGGATCAATCTATAGAAGCATAACTCTACTGCACCTTTCTTACTTTTCTTTCTGACTTTGGACTTCTACTTAGACTTAGTCTTGGACTAGGACTGTGGCCTTTCTACATCGACAACCCTCTCGATATATCTCGCTCTTCACTTCCTCTCAGGGAGGTTTATTTTCGTAGACACACTCTATATTGTATCACCACCGATACGTTAGTTTGTGTTTATATTGTGTAGTTTTGGTAAAAGTTTATTCATAGGAATTTGAGGTACATCACACGACTTTGGAGTAAACTTTACGGCTACCGAACGCAGGCCAAAATCTATTTAAAAATGACAGCTCTGATACTATTTAATCACTTCAATATTTAGTTTGCAAGCGTTTTTGAGGTCTTTTCTAAGTGTGTTTTATTCACAACAATTGTAGACCTATTTGGAAGAAAATGTCTTCAGCAAAAAACTCTGTTTTGTAAAATTAAGATCAATTAATTTACCACAGCGCTACATTTATTTAATAAAAATGTTAGTGATAAACAATCGTATGAAATAAAATATGCTGGATGCGGAATTTACTAGAAAAAGTTCTAATCCTGAACCGTTTAAGGAATGCGAAAAGTTAATTTAATCAACGTTTCCATTCTGATTGGGAAGTTTTCTTCATTTTAGCCAATTAACACCGGTGCTGTACTGATATTTGGGATATTTGACGGGTAATTGAAAAAGAAAATTCATGTTTACGTTAATGACCACACTGTGGTGATCATTTTCCTCTAATTCATTTGTATTTCAGCAAGGGCAGGAAAAAAAAAGAGAACGCGACAATGAATACAATTTCTTATTCTTCATAGTATTTCAATTTTTTATCAACTACGATAAGTTTTAATGTCTTCTTAATATTCGTAATCATGCTGTATTAGGCACAAAACTTGGACTCGCAGGTCTTGAGCCCGTACCCACAAATATAGGTTCTGTTGTGCTCTACGATTGCACTACTGAGGCCTTCGCTCTACGACCGATCAACGCTTCACTTATTGGAGTATTTTCATATATCGGCTTATCCCATAAGTATCCGCCTAATTGGATGTGATGCCGGTTGAAACCATTAACGGACGAATGTTGATAAATTATCTATCTATAAATAAGTGAAACACTGCGTGGTCGTAGAGCGAGGGCCTCGGTAATGTAGTCAGTATGCACGAGAGACGGCGGCACATCTGTGGCTGCGGATTTGAGAATCGCCCAAGGTTCCTAGTTTTTCGACTAACTCGGCATCATTACAAGCGATTTCTCAAATTGCCTATTGTGAGGTCATTGGTTTATTGGTGTTTATTAGAGACGTTGGAGTTACAAATATTACTTGTTCTCTGAAATATTCTCAATCTAATGGAATTACATTTGAAAGCATTGATATAGTCGTTGCAATCGGATTAAATTTGGTCAGGTTTAATCCAAAAATTTCTATCGCATTTTTTCTATATAATGTTATTATGACGTTTCAAATTACCTCTAGAGATTTTGGTGTTAAAATGCTCTAAGACTAAGCCAGTCAGTCATCATCCAGGATCTTTAAAATTTTCATCATATTTGGACTTTTGATTTCGTGTTATCGTAGCAGCTAACTGAAAATATTTATGATGGCTCGCTATAATGTAATATAGGTCTGTTCCGGCTGTAAATTAAAATAGAACAGTATTTTCTTATTTTTCTGCAAATATTTTGGCCTTAGATTTGCTTTGCTGTGTATTTTTCTACATGAAGTATTTAAAAAAGTATTCGGTGAATTTCCTAATAATTTAGGGTTGTGAGGTGTTTGGTGAGTAAACTAAGTAAAAAAGTGTTTTTTAACCGATTCTTATAGAAATATCTGTTTCATCCTAAGCCATGTCACGTACTGGCGATTTTAGATATAAAGAATGGCTAATATTTTAAGTTGAATTCATTAGAGCTAGGGAAATCACGTATCAGTAGCATGGTTCTCATGTATTAGTTATAGTGAATTAAGCCGACTTATACTCTATTTATTACTTCTCAAAAATATTGCTAATTGTATTTTACATGTCCACCTTTTATAAACAATATTAAAAAGAGTCTATAAGATAATATGAGCTTCCGCGTTTATCAATCCCTGAGGCGTGATGCGCCTACTCATTCTTATTCAACGTCATATCGAAGAGGTGGTTGAATGCGAGCCTGGTCTATACGGTGACTTGAGCTGGCCACTCCTCACCAATTCTGTACTAGTCGTTTTACCCGAATTTCTTTCGTACCACTTTATCGACCATGAAGCGATGGTGAGTTTAGTGGAACTGGTGGTGACCGCGAACTGATTCGGGCCTGCGTGTCGCTGTGGCACATCCAAAACTGTGCCACTCCAAACAGCTCATAGCTGGAAAAATGTAAGCACTCTTCTACTAAGTAACAATATGAACGACAGTTAGGTATTTCTAATATTCCTACACATAAGTGTAAGACTTACCAATATTGTCAGATTAGATGAGTATACATTTAATAATATCATTTAATTACCGCTAAATAATTTGGTAGAAGAAAACTCGCAAGAATTAACTTTTCAAATTTAAAGATTTTCGATTTTATGTCTTCAAATCACTTAACTGTACCAAATAATTGCGAATTTATTGGCATGCCCTAAAACTGCAGAGTTTTATGAAAATTTAGAAAGTTTGCTCATGTTTTTTTTTATTCTCTATATCGAGTCTGTGTTTAGCGTCATTTGTCAACAAAAACACTTATAGCACTGAGATTCGCGTGTGCTTGTTGTTTGGTACCGTTTCAATATTAAAATTGAGCCATTTCGATGGAATTCATTTTATAATATCATTCGTCGATCATCTCTGTGATATACGACGAAATCGAATACGTTGCGCATCTCACATCAATTACTTAGCATCAAGACTCTTGTTTATAAACGTTTGAGAAAGGAAATGCATCAGATGAAAATCGTCTTCACCTTCTTCATATTAGCATAGTACTGCTATTCTTACATTAATGTTACTACATTAATCTAGTTTATATTAAGCTTCGCGGATGTTGCTAGAACGGATAAAATCTTTCCATTAATGGATAAAATTGTAGGTATTCGTGGTTAGGCTTCTATCTCAAATAGTTTTTGATCGCTGATTTATCAACAAGCTTCTATAATACATTTATCAGAAATGTTGTTACTTTTTTTTGTATTATATGCCTTATATCCTTACGCATCAACTGGACTCAGAACGACAAAATAGTAGAGGAATTCTCACAAAACAATTAGTCGACATCATTGACCTCTATCTAATATTTTGATAGTTTAAGATTGTCACCATCTGTTTCTTCTGGGTTTTGCGACTTTTCAATCATAAATGCTCAAAAAGGGCTTATTTTCCGAATTATTAGTAAATAAACATCCTGTGGGACTTTAACCAGAACAGAAAGAATGTCTTAATGAATATTTTGGGTTTTAGTTTCTAAAATTCCAACAACAACCTGGTTTTTTAACGTATTATGTTTAAACTCCTCCCACATGGCTTACGTTCAAATGTAGCTTAGAGTTGTTCCTATAATTTCCATTTTGACATGAAAACCTAATCAAAAGTGGAAAAAATCGCCGCCGTCTTGATGAAATTATGTCACAGGCTGCATATCTGATCCATAACGTCAACAACTGCATATGGTAATGAGTGTGAGAACGCCTGAGCAGGGTCATCTGAGGAACCCATGGAACTGAAGCTACATCAGCAATACTTCATCGCTCCACTCTCACCACATGTACAGAAAGCCATCACCCAGAACAGCAGACTCGCGAGAAAGAAACGAATGGAATATTACTGGGGCCCATTACACTCGAAAACGGCCATTCAACTATCCCAGTAAATGAGCAGAATAAAATTTTTCAAAATAAAAAGTTTTCGCTTCAATCGAAAATTATGAAGAGTGATGAATAACAGAAGACCGAAAATCAATTAGAATTGGAACACAGTTTCAGGGAGGGGGCTTTTAATAATAAACTCTTTTTGAAATTCATTACTTGATAATGAAGATCAACTGGTATTCTTGAGTTATGTTCATCTATATTATAGTGTAATAGCGAACCGATAGAAATAGGTTGAATGCTAAAAACCTCTAATCACAGTGTTGTAAAGGTGGATTTTTCAATTGAATATCACTGTATCAAGCTTGTAGAAAATAGATTAAATGTGAAGCTTACTACGGCAGTAAGTGCATAATGAATATATGGCAATCCGTTGCTTAACAGTTGCTTGTGATTATCAGGTGGAGATCAAGCATTTTCTATATTTACTCCGACCATAAGCAACTATATGATGGTGGTATGCTGCATACACATAGTCAGGAATTTTCATTCTACTATTTAGTAGCTGTTTCAAGCTATATGTGCAACTCTTCACAACTACATACGATCACGTTCACCAGTTCTGTAATGGATGCACGAAGAAACAATAGGAAGGATTTTCAAAAAACGTCAAAATGATTATGAATAGTATTTTGAATGCGACTAGATTAAACTAAATTATGTGTCTCCTAACTTTTGCAACTAACTTAATTTTCAACGACCGTCTATGTCTTAACCTCTATATTTGATTTTAAATTACCGCTTTTTTTTTCAGCAATGACACCAGGTTGGTATATTGTGCTTACTAAATAATGGCCAACATTTTGACGATGTCGCCTCTTCTGCGCTTGATTAGGCTCAACTTGCTTTCCATTTTCTTAGGTATTTCCTTTACTCTAATAAAAAGAATTTCATATTAAATGCCTAAACCGGTCATTCGGCACCCTTAAACCAAAAAATAAAAAAACGCCGTTTAGATGGAATTTTTTAATGGAATGGAGCACACTGCTGGATATGATATTATTACGAATGTTAACACCTCTTTTTAGATTGAAATCTTTGATTTGTACTGGAGTAAAATCACGAATTACTGCTCAGTCGTGCCTTTTGTTTAATTTGCCCGTTTTGGCACTGATTCAAAACGCTTTCAACAATTTCCTTGTTGATACCTAACTTTCTTATGCAAGAATTCTTATTTGAAGCTCATAATCAACTCTGTAGGGACTCTACATTTTGTCTCCATTGTTGTATTATACTGTTATATTATCTTCGCAGTTTGTTCACCCTTTTAGCAGATCTATATTTTAACGAAATTAATGTTTATTTTTATACCACTCTTGTTACAATTACCCATTACTTGTTATCCACTCTTAGACTATCACCTTATTCACCAACATTTGAACAATATGAATCATGCGACATGCAGTTTAAGAGAGTGTTTCTAAGTGTTCTGAGCACAACATAGAACTAACACTACCACTTCAATTTCTGTAACTAATATGACTCTTTATTTTAGTATAGGGAATGAAAATTATAGGTCGAAGAAGTAAACTACCTTTGATGGTTTTTTTTCCAGATTTTATTCTAAGCCGATGAGCTGCATCTCTCTATTTTAGATTTAAAAGAAGAAAGTTCTAGATATTACAGAATGAAGAGCAATTGCATTCGGATGCAACAAGGCAACCAATGTTAATTCAGAAAATATCTAACGGAATATGCTACGGAATAGTAGTTTTCTTAACATTCGTACAGTATAAGAATGCCTTCAGAAAGCTCAAAATCTAATTTTCGTTCCATTGGAATTCTCGCAGTGTTCAGCTTATAGCGTTAATAGGCGTGCGAGCAGGTGCCTTGTTTTTTTCAAATCTTTCTAATTTCCACTTATATTTTATTTCATGATTCACAACTATATTTACATTCTTGAATATATATCTGCCTAATTAAGTAAGCATTTATTTTCAAATAACGGCTTTGTTGTTATTGAATTTCGACTATATGGCTTCAATTGAATAATCGTTGAGTTTAACATTACAATTTTTGCATAAGTTTTCATCCTTTTTCTCAGTATTTTTTCTTATTTTAGTAACCCACTTGTGTCTCAACTCTGGCAATCACTTTTATTCTTCTATTAACACTACTGCGAGTTAGTTATGGATTTTCAACATAATAATGCTTCGGTTATTGAAGGTACGCATCTAAAGAGCACTCAAATTTTGTACTCACTACCAATTTTTTGTCTTATTCAGCATTTCAAATGATTGCTTGATATTTAACCTTTAAACCTACTTATTACAGGCAATATCAAGTGGCGGCATCCATTTTTAGCCGTTATCCTCGCTACCTTCTGCCTTCTAACCGTTTCTGGGAATTGCCTTGTTGTCATTGCAGTGTGCACAAAAAAATATCTGCGTAACCCAACCGGGTACAAAAAAAATATAAATATATTTTAACGAACTTAATAGAACGTTTGCAGTTTATCTGCTTAAATAATACGTTTTGATCCGGTGCAGTTTCTAGATACCTTATAATTTCTCTTGCCATTGCTGATTTAATCGTTGGATTAGTTGTAATGCCATTAAATTCCTTATTTGAAATGGCTAATCAAGAATGGTTATTGGGTGAGTGAACGACACATAATTTTATTCTTACACTTTTTAAAATTTAGTCCTGCTAAGTTATTAAACTAAAATTATTATTTAAGTTTTCGTGTTTCACTTTTTAAATTTTGTTTATGCGAAAAAGATTCATTGGCATTTTTCCCATCCTAGTCACCTGTATTCTAGCTGATCAACGAGTGAACGTCTATTTCATCCTATCGTGCTGAACGTTTCTCTGATATGATTCTTTCTTTCAAGGAATTTGCATTGCATCATAACCTTTTCCTATTTTCTTTGAGAAGAGGACTGACTACAGAGCAAATGGTCATCTTGCGGTGCGTTTGATATCCACTGAAACTCGACCACTTACAGGTCATGTCCACCTGTAATTACTGGTAATTATTCCGTCTCTTGCTTACTTAATCTTTGATAGATTAAAATGTATGATGTGTCTCTAATCTCTAACCGCTGATTTACGTTGGATGTCTGAATCTCCTCTTTCATTTGCGTTCTACGAGAAGCACCCAGCATTAAAACTAGAATTAGAATTTTGATGGCAAGCTGTGATGCTCCCACTAATCTTTCATTCTGTTTCTATAACGCTTAACCGTGATGTTGAAAATGTGGATTCGTAGCTCTGCACTCTTCGAGCGCCTATCTACCTTCTCGATACTCATGCATGTTTACCAAACCGTTGGCTTTTTTACTAAGCTTTGACGCTATGCCATTCATCTTATTGGATTGACCACTTAGATACAACTACATACACTTATTGAAGTCGGCTTAAATTGAGTTCCATTTGCTCAATGAATACATCATCGTCGGGGAAATGCAAATGGTGAATATTTTTCTATTCTCCCATTCTATTTTTTTACGTGATGTTAGCAAAAGATTATTTTGAATAGCTCCCATAAGATGGTTTCGCCTTGATGAACCTCTCTATCCATGTTGATGATAATATCATTATAAAATAGAGCGATCTTGGGGATGAAATTTTTGTATAACGCATTCAGGATCGTGATGTATGGAGTGGAAAGCAAGATAGATTACTTTTCAGCTTCACGTGATACTTCCTCGAGTCTCGTAGTGGCTTGAATATTGTCCAACTTATTTAATACTTTTCGAAATTCCACTTCATCTCGCTCTTGTTTTTCGTCTGTTATGCCAAAACTATTGGGTTGAAAGTTTAGGAATAGTTTTCAACACCAAGTTTCCTTTTCGTGCCGCAAAGCCCCTTTGCTGATTTTGTGTTGACATGGAACTTTAATTTCAACAGATAACTTGAGAAACCCTAAAGCAAGATAGTGATGAAGTCTGACGATAGATTGATAGCAATACGATAGCATTCTTGCTAGGCAATATTCAAGGTTGATGCGTAGTGCTTTGTTGAAGACATAATATAACAGAAACACAGGTTAGCGTTTTGAGAGAATCACCTCCTTCAGAGTTTGAAAATCTTTACGTCAAATGTGCGATCTATCCCATGAAACGCTATAGTACACTTTGCAGAAGATATTTCCCCAACTTAAATTTTGAAGACTCAACTAAACACACATCTTACCCTGAATGCTCACCTTTTTGAAAATTCGATGTATTCTATTGTTTATTGGAGGTAATAGAGAGTTTATTGTTTATTAAAGTTATAGACTAAAGTATGGTAGAGGATGTCAAAATATTAACCTTATATATGGGACAACTCATGCATAACTATGAGACACACGTCTTTGTTCTTCAATTCTGAGGCTCTGGCATTTATCAGAAGCGCCTTGTAAAACTTTCACGAAAATATTTCCGCTTCTAATGCAAGTGTTTCGCTTTGATTTCGTAATCAACCGCGCCATGTTTTTCAACCCTATGTGTTCCTAGTGGAGTGTTTACCTTGAGCTTTATTTTTCCACTTAGGTGCTTTTTTATTTTAAAGCATAGTGAAAGATCGTTTCACCAATGTATTCCTCGCCGCAAGCTTGCCATGAGATGAGGCATATTCTAACCTGAGTTCAAATAATCACTGGTGTTTGAAGAGGTTTTGGATAGACGTACGAAAACGTATAAGGCTTCTATACAGTGGGCGAAAATAGAGGCTGTAGAAAAGCGTAAAATAAGGAAGGAGTGACAAGCGCGTTTACAGGCTAGAAATAGTGTTCGGCAAAACAATAAAAAAAAAGACTTCAAAAATATTTTTGAAAGGAAATTGAAGCATCACGTATAGAGGACAAAATAAACGGGATTTTTTTTGGCAGTTTTTGCAAATTTTTTGTCCGAAGCTTATCTTTTCTTCTGTACATTTTGAGATCTGTAACCGTATCATAACTATTGGATGTGTGTATCTTCTACGCCAACTTCCATGACTCTGAAGATGTTTCAGTTAATCCTCGTTGGGCTGTTGGATGACTCTTCACCAACGAAATGACACGTCAAATCATCGTTAGGAGGACGTTAGGAAGTTAATCATTTCTTCTGTTACATGGAAGTAGACGAGTGCGGCTGTTGAAAAAGTTTAAACGAAAACAGTTGAAAATATTCTCCATCATTTTTTTGAAGGTGGTAAGCGCAGGTCTTCTTTAATCGCTTCATTGCAACGTTTTGCAATTCGGAACGTTATCATTGTCCGCGGCTCTAGCTGATCCACGTTAGCGTATAGCTTAGAAAGCATTTGTAGACAAACGCTTAGTGCTCTTAAAAGTGCTGGCTTTTTCGTACTGTTCTACGGTGTTAAATGAAGCTGTCACATTTGCCCTCAGTATTGTCAATGACAGCAGCTTTCAAAGAGTTGTCTAAAAAATCCTATATGATACGTTAATGGCATTATGCTGTTTCAATTTTTGAAAATTGAGCCCTATGTCATTTACGCGTGAGTAAAAATTTGTTGCGGAACCGATGATTCAATTTTGAACTTTGAAGGAAATAGCAGAGGACGAACCTGGCCTAATTACCCAACTTTGAGGTTGCACTCTGTTGCTGACGAAAAAGTCCCGTGTGGGCAACTCAAGGCGAGCAGATATTCAGATAATTATTCTGATGCACTCCACAAACTATATTCCAATTGAAATCACTAGTCCACCAAATTTTCTGCTTATTAGGACCTCGTCTATTGTCCTATAGTATCTCCTGTGAGGAGACTTCCATGTCAATCATAGAGATACCAGCTTCTAGAATTGTAAGTTACCATGCATTATCTTGCTAATTATTGCAGGTTTTGATGGCCGCTCTGGCTGTTCATTCCATTCCTTTTCTACTTCTGTTGGGAGATTTTATTATTACTTTTTTCAAGCGTTCTTTTACACTTAGTCTAAGTGTTTAATTATTGAAGCTAGCGGCTGACTACTTTTCTTAAATCATAAACATCCGATTCGGTTGCTAGTTGTCAAGAAAACGCTGTTCATGACCAACTTTGAGTCAACTACAACAACGTCACCGACACCTCTGTTATTGCATGCTCCTAGCATTTGCTTTCCAGTTTTATAAACAACGCTTGGTGGCGTGTGTCTCTCTTTTCAAACAATCCAATGACGTTAAATTTAGTTTTTTGGTAGGCAGCAGATGATCTGTTATGAAGCATTCTTATAGCCAGTCTATTGTGTTACCGGGTTTCTTGCTATGTGACCACTCAATGATTTATTCGTTTCCATGTTCCATTTGAGGCACTGAAATTTGCGATTCACTTAGCATATAAATTATAGAACCCATCATTAATTATGAGAAATAAATAATTTTTAATTGCTGAGTTGTACGCACAGATTGTCGCCCAAGTCTTTCCACGTCTTGGTAAACTAGTTTGACCTCAAGTTTTTGCAGCCTAGGTGCTTGTTTTATCTAACACTGTTCTATCAATAGCCCTTTCGAAGTTAAAGAAATTGAAACTTTCGTATTACATGTATTTTGCTATTGTTTCCACGGTTAGCTTGAAGAGCTTTGTTTCGAAGTTGAATACTGTTGCTGGCTAGCCGGTTTACTCCAAAGTTAGCTGTAGAATCTTCGAAGGAAGCAATTTTTACTTCTTCCATATACATCCCAGTCATATTCATTTACGTACGTAATTGCCTGCAGAAGGTATGATACGATCCAGTGCAGCAGAACCAGAGAGTCCATTCCCTGAGTCCACCCACGTCGCAAAACAGGTACTAATTTGCTGTTAGTTTATGATTAACCACTTTACTGCTACTTGTGGTTATGCTACTGAGCCTCGCGACCAGCCACCTTGATTCTTTCAGAAAGAAGATTAGTTTCCTAATTAACGAGTATTAAAAAAATAAAGGCATGTATATCGTACTCCCATATACTTTAAATATAAAGAAAGTAGAAATAATAAAGAATATGCAGTACGTGCACTTGGTAAAAAAAATTGAAACTAAAAGAAAGAAATGATTTCCATAAAAAGTGAAAGTGCGAAATGCTCAAGTGCAATACAGTTGTGTTTACGCTTTTGTAGAAATTATTTATATTTTGAGGTCTGGCAATGTGTGATTTATTTCATGCATTAGATATTCTTGCATCGACAAGTTCAATATGGAATCTGTGTGTTATAAGTCTTGATAGGTGGGCTGATCTGAATTCTTTCGTTTCCAAGTTTTTTTTACTGGAAATATAACGTCTACCAGAAAGCTATGTCCACTTTGAAATGAAACAAAACAGAAATTTTTCTTACTGTTAACAAAAATCGTCACGTAATATAAGTGCCATTATGGTTGATGATCCTTGCCAGCCTGAAAGCAATTTTTATATTCCATTTTTGAGAAAGGTCTCATTTTTTGATGCGAAAATTCGAACCTGTGCTTTTTTGATATCTTCTGTCGTAAACACTTGCTACTTCTCCCTTCATTCTGCAGTTAGCCACCTCTCTAACATTCTGATAACAACCTCATTACTTAACATTCATATCACTCCGATTGGCTAAAAGGTATAGGCGCTTTCAACCGTAGAAACATCAGTTCTTTTCGATTCATTAAACGCTTTGTCTTACCGTCTATACAACTCTCCATCCCACTTCTCATAGTTTGACGTGTGTTTATTCTTTTATTTTATTTAGTAAGGGCTTCATTATCCAACTATGAGGTACAATCACCCAAATTTGGGATTAACATACGGCTACCGAACCCTAACTATATATATTTTCCAGTTTTAAATATTTGGCCCTTCAACAATTTTTTATGTACAAAATAAATGACAGTCGAATGGTGCTAAGTACGCGAAATATGGTGGGTGCAACAAAACTATCCAGCCTAGTTCTGCAACTTTTTGTAGAGTCTTTAAAGCAGCATCTGGACTGGCATTATCATTTTGTAATTTGATACCTTCCCATTGAACATTGTCAACCCTTTTTTTTACTCCTGCCTTTAGATTATTCGGTTGCCGATAATACTTCTTCAAATTGAGATTTTCGTTCGGTTTCATAATCTCATAATGTATTGGCTGCTGAATGTTCTACTATACACACAGCATTCTCTACTCAGAGTCAAATCTGATTTAGAGGTTGAAAGACTACGTTTCCCGGATTCATCATAGCTTCTTTTCCTTACGATGTTTTCGTAGGTGATCCTCTTTTCATCATAAGTTCGCATTAAGTTAAAGGAGAGCTCGATGGCTCCAATATGGTCTTAACTACATCGTCGTCAACTAGAAATAATCGCCTTCAGCATGGCTTATTAAAAAGGTTGAAATCATTCGTTTCAAATTTTAGAAAACATCTTATGCATTTTTTCCATTTGAAATTCGTATGAGTAACAGTGGCGAAAATGAACTCTACTAGTAACCACTATCGCTCCAAATTTGAGACGAACGTGAATTATTTTCGCTTTAATTAATTCGCTGCATCAGTATGTATACATTAAGCGATAAAAATACAAAACCTAACATGATTTTAATAAAAATGCGCTTGCATGTCGAAAATTTCTGACATAAAAACGGACAGAACTTTCCTGTGGACCAGATATAACAATTTTATTACACAAGATTTCTTAAGATTCAAATTTGTTGATTATGAATCGGAAAATTGAAAGCGATCGAAGGTTGGAATATAAAAGGGATCTTGTCATTTTGCAACCATAGAAATGTCGCATTTTTTGATTACTATTTTATTTTACATTACTGCATTATAAGTATGAAGGAAAATAATGCGGTCAACTATCCCGTGATGAAGATTCGCTACGCATTCGTCCTTTTTTATGGTATCGTGTAGTTGTTAAAATAAGTGTGGTCTATTCAATGACTTAAAAGGCTCAGTCTGTTGCCAAGTCAGTATTGCTTACCTTCTCAGATTATTATAGTACCAATTCACAATGTCCTGTGTGATAGAAAGAATGGCCTGCATCACTGTGGTTCTTAACACTGCGCTACGCAGCCCCTTCATCTCTTGCACTTACAAATAATAGGATTTCTTCTCAATTCTTAGTGCTTTGTTACAATGTGAGAATGATATGAAGAATATGTGAAAAACATAGCTTTACCTCAAATATAAAAAGTATAATGTAACGTTTTTGACAAGGTTTTTGGTCTGAGGAGTACATTGGTAAATTTACTGATTCACTTGTCAGGGCTTGAATTCGAGAGCATAAATTCTGTTCTCAAAAAACCCTTTGGACTATCAAGACTATAGATTAAATTCTGTAAAAAATGTAGCGGAATAATTTCTAAATGGTTCCCTATATTTTTTAGAATTTATATATGTCGACTTGTTGACGGTCTTCCACACCATATTGAATTTATTATATATTTTTTATCAGGTGAGGGACACTATAGTGTTGTGACAGCATAATGAAATAATAATATTAAAGAGTATGCTTGTTCAATAAACCAACTATTAGTATTACAAAGTGTACAAGCAATAAAAATACTTTATGCTAATAAACTTGTCTTATTTTTCACTACCGAGAATTATTGTTGAATACTGATGCTATTCATGCTTCATTTATTTCTCAGATATATGGCCGGCCAAGATCCCATTGGTTATCGTGACAAAGTCTCAAAAAGGCGCATATTGATAGCAATCTGTTGTATGTGGATGGTTTCTGCCTGCTTGGCTTTTCCTGCCATTTTATGGTGGCGAGCAGCTTCACCTCAATTGTATGAGAACAAGGTTAAGAGCTACATTTCTTTCTCCATCTTAGTAACAATGATTTTTACAAATTACATCTTGAAATATTCTTATTATTATTATAGGACTTCTTATAATTTTTTGTTCTGGTTTTTTAAAATTTTGTTATTATTACCTGGATCACCTGGATTCCCGTTGATCATCGACTAAGTCGAGCGGGCACCAGTACCTTCCATTTTTTCCTGTTGCGCGCAAGGGTAGTCCAATGAGCTCTTTTCGCTTAGGCTTAGGGATTCGTTGAACATCATAACCTTTTTCTAGGGCCTTGGTGAATTGGTCAGCCCATCCGGCTGGTGGTTTTCATCCAGTGCGTTTGATGTCCAGTCGAATCCAATC
>KN716541.1:0-16541 GCA_000816705.1 Dictyocaulus viviparus
AATAACAATCAATCATAATCCATAATCAATGTTGTTCGGAATCGTTCATTACAGGCAGCATCTAATGATGGAGAAACGTCAGCGCCAACAGCAAAGAGACGACGCCTCGACTGAAAGCGGTATCATTGGCTACTGACGACCACACGGCTCAAGAGTTATTCATGTTAGCTGAGATGGAAACACAACGTGAGGTGGATCTCACACAACGATGAACGCAGTTCGAATTATCACTACATCAGACGACTTTCAATAACATTGCCTGCCATTACTTGATCTACCATCGCTGTAAGAAAAAGAACAAATAATAAGCTGTAGTATTTTTGCTTTAAACTTAATCTAACCTGAATGGCATCGAAAATTGGCATCGCTCCAAATAAACGATGCTTGAAACCATTCTATTCGTGTTGCCACAATCCCACCTCAATTAATTGTTATTTCTATACAAAATTTGATGATCCATGCCATTTTCATTCTTTTGATCTACCTACTGTTTGGTTTGCCCGTACCTGACCTATTCCGTTTTCATATTGAGTACGACTATTCGGTCCAATGTTAGAATTTACCTTATTGCTAAACCATGACGTCGACTAATTAAATAGTGCAGTTTACAGTTTTTGAGCAGAAAAAGACAATAATCTTCCATAACACTTTACATCACGGTGAGAAACAAGAAAAAATATTACAAACTAAGAATAAGAATAATTAGTCAGAATGACTGTGAAACAAATGGAAGTTGAAACAGCAAATTTTTCAACTATACTCTACTTTAAAGGTGATGTTGTTATACGATGTATTATACACATTTTAGACAAATCGATCTAACATCGATGAAAACAAGAACATGAAAACATTGCAAGAACAATTGTATAACCCTAAAGATCCACCTATAGAACGACCTGCATCACAAAAGAAATCAAATGAAAAAGAAGGCATGCAGCAAACAAGAACAACAAGAACAACTGGACAGAAAAGGCAATTTAACTGCCATCCATACAACTAATAACACGATCTTTTAAAATCAAGAAAACGAGTTTTGATAATAAGTTAATGTGTCCAACGATCATGTCAAAGAAAAACATAACTAAGAACTGCTAATTTTAAGCTTGTGCTGAATAAAGAAAAGAAAAATTGTAAGAGATTTGAGTAGACGTATAACATTAAAACTAAACAATATTTCAAAGAGCCATGTCCATCTTGATTGCTGGTTGAGGGTTGTAGTTCTCAAGAAAGATTTTATCCGAAGAGAAATCACCGATTTCTTGTATTCCTTCGCCAAATCTTATCGTAGGAAAGGATGTAGGCGTTCTCTGCAGCTAAAACTATTCATTTCAAAAATCGAGAAAATGACTTCATCTTTATAATCAAAAACTGTGGACGGTTGAGGTTACATGCTACATGACATACGAATACAGCCATAAGTCATAAATGTGAAATGAAAGAATGAAAAAATAAATTAGTTAAATGAATATCATAGAGGAATATTTGTAAAAATAAATACTGATTAAGTCCTACGCTTATTATAAACACCTGTATTTTGAGAGCTTCCACGTGGTTTACGTAAATATGAGCATCTCCTAGAGTATGAACGAAGTCACCAGTCTACAAATCAAGAGATTTGAATCTGATATCTTGAGATCAAGATACCTCGAAACTTGCCTTCAAATTGCATACGTGAGCGACCATGTGAGTCAATAGGCTATAACTAGCGATATTGAATGGAACTCCAAGACCCTCAAAATAAAAACTAACTAAGCCATAATTTACAAAATGACTAGCAAAATATTTCTGGAAAATACAAAACTATTATATAATTTTCATATAAATGTTATAGAAAAATTGAACACTGCAACAAGTAAGAAATTTTTTATTGTTTGTAATAATAAATATTATTATCTATCGTCCTACTATATTGGCAACAGCGTTTACCAACATTCAAAAATGAGAAGATTTCTCCAAACATTGGTTCTATGTGTGATGAATACTGGATACCTCTAGATGATCGGTATATGAAATATATATTTATACTGTTCGTAAAGCTGTTTTAAAATTTAGATTGAAAATGCTACGACCTACTGTCTATTAACCTCATCGCTAAAAATACTCCGTATTATTCTTGAGCAAACACGAGGATGTCAGCATATAATTCTAAGGTTTCTTGAGAAATTTCAGCTTCATTATAAAAGCAGAGTGTTCTAAAGAATACGGGGAAATAAACCTAGACCAGCAAAGCTTCCGCCTCTGTACATCACACGCTGAGATCTGCAGTAAACTTTAAGCGGTAAGACAACCCATGAGAAGCGATCAAATCTCGGGTTATACGTGATGTCACTGGAAGCGGATGAAACGAGCCCCAAATTAAATTAGCTACAAGATCTACTTGACTCTAGAAAAATTGCTTTGGTCAAAATGTACAGATTTGAACACCAGAATCGCGCGCACGAAGTTTATGGAAAACCTGACATAGCGTTATAGTAGCCTAGTAATCAAATCGTAAATATTCTCAAAACTGAGGAATGCTGATATACCATATCTCCACTTCTTTGATAAAGTTGACAGCTTAACTCTCCATCTTGTACATAGAACTGACACATAGTATGACACGGAGGAAGAGCCATGATTTTCAAGTCTGAATAGCTATATATTTAGCAACAAGGCCTAGAACAAATTTATTAATGAGATTAGTCTTAAATCATCATACATTTTCGTTGAGATATTCTAGTGAACGTACTAAATGATATCTCGGAATACATTTAAGGTGTAGTCGTATTCAAAATAAAAGCAAATTTTTTTCAAATGTAACTTCGAAGTACTTAACAAGAATGAATAGAAACATTAAATTTAAACATAGAAAACCTATAAAACTTAATAAAAAAATATTCAATACCATTTCTTTTTAAACTACCAACCACATGGATTCCATGCAGTCATAATGATGCGTCGACTATCCGGAGCAGTACGAATCTGGTGAATAACTTCAGCCAACTGATCTACACCTTCTCCATCATAATTTGCATCCGGCCCCTTGTACTGAGCGCCAAAATGACGCCACTAAACATGTACGAATTCTATTAGCAACAACATATAGAAAGAAACATACAAAAAATTTCTAAGCAAACATGAAGTAAACATAGAAATAAGTGCCTAGCAAACATAAAGCAAGACAATCAATGCGAGCTGGGAACTTCGTATTGAAAATTAAAGACTAGTATTCATTAAATTTAATCAATTAGGAGAACGGAAATCTTGTTAAATTGCTGCTATTTATCTTCTATTGAAAACGAATGTAACATATACTCTACAGTATATTATTTTTCCCAAACGGCTTAAAGCCTCAGCGTGGTTGGGAGTTGTTTCCAAGATTTGCATAAGCATACAAATCTAACCTAATAAGAATCCCCACCATCTTGATGAAATGAAGTTACAACGGCAGATTTGTAAAATCCATAAAAGCCGGTTACTATCTATGGTGAAAACCATGGAAGCGCCCAACTAATTTGGTAAATTGATGCTATTTAGTTGTGAACCCTAACTTGAAATCCATAGACCGGTCCAAGATCTCCTTCAGCTCTATCTGTGAACCCTAATGAATCAAGGAATTCACGTGATCCATTTGCGTCCCAGATCTGCAATGATATGAAGTGAGGTTCCTTAAATAATTTAGTACGAAGATTCTACCACACAATGGCAATCGGTTTAGCATAAAAAACCTTGACATTTTTCGCTGAAAGTCGCTTGCTGTCAGTATCGCCGCGAATAAACCAGAGCAACTCTTCAACAATACCTTTCCAAAAAACACGTTTTGTCGTAAGAAGAGGAAGCACACCTAAGCAATCACAGAGGCATACGACAAACCAATATAACTACACCATATCTATGGTAGCCAAACATGAAAAGATGTATAATTTTCGTATCGTTGTAACTATTGTCAGACTCTTATACCAATACTATGTTGAGAGCAATTTTTTTAATTCATTGAAGCCAACTCGAGTATCATCACATCTCTATTATGCCATTTGAAACCAAAAAATAATTCTTCAGTACATAATCAGATGATTTTTGTGTAAAAACCTCAACCTAACAACTAAGATTAATTGCCAAATATTACCTTACCATTGCGAATGTTGTATCTTGATTGCATACCAAAGATGGACAATGTTCCAGTGTTTGTCCTATCAGTACGTGGTTTCCCCTTATTGAGGATTTCCTGAATCTGTTCTAAATACTGCAACTCGTCGCTATTTTGCATGCTCTGCAAAAAAACCATCAAACAGGTTTTCAATTTAAGAAACAGAGCTGGTTATAGAACAATTCAATATATCTTGGTGACTTAGCTCTTCTTAAAAAGCTTACAAACAAATAAAAATTGTGGCACGAAAACCGCAAAAACCAATGGCTCGGAAACTAAATAGTTTGTAGGTGATGAGAACGATAGCAACTAAATCTATAGGTCGAATTTTTAGTTTTGAAATCTGATGGCTTCGACGCCGTATGAATGAGACCATTCCACATTATTTATAAGCTAGCTTTCGACTGAACAAAAAAAAAATGCAGAGTTAAAGTTGAACATTTTATGCGGATCATTTTTCGCGCGTTAACACTGATAACAACATTCGCAATACAGCGAACTATTTGAAAATTGCCACGTGCCATAAAGAGACATTTCCGTTCATTCCTTCACCCTTGGTGTGATCCATATGCGGTTCGTACGATCCCATAAATTATACTGTATCGATAAGGCCTCCGCTTTTTGCTAGGAAAACTTTTTCGTTCTTTCCTCAATATCAGGTTGTTTCTGAAAGTTTCTTCTCATCTTTGCTCTAGTAATTAATATACGGAAACTTGTGCTGAATTAAATGGCATCGGCACACATATACAGATTTCTACAGTCAATGTATGTGATTTAGGCAGGAACGAAACATTTTACGGCTACAAGTAATAGTATAGGGAAATATTAAAACAGCTGCATTAAAAACAAAATAATTCATAATTATCCTCGTTCATTTGAGGAGTTTTTTTACCTCCACGAATGGAAATACTTTTACCTTCATTACTTAGGAAAAAACACCTTTTGAAAAACATCTTGTTGAACCTCGGGTTATAAACATCCAATTTTAATAAGGTATAGACAAATCCTCATATTGCAAGTGCGAGCGATTATGGCAAATACAGATTTATGCACCTCATTAATCGCAGTTGTCCAATATTGCTGTTGAGTCGTGTAGGCAGGTTCGAGTTTGCACGTTGACTCACCAAGATTCCATAGTTCAGGTGCTAGTGGACTGGATCACTTGGATTCCTGTTGATCATATACACAGTCATGCGGGTATCGATAAAAGTCTCATTTCTCATTATTGCGCAAGAAGATAGTCCATTAATTTTCTTTTGTTCTAAAGATTCACTTAGCATCATGGTCCCTTTCTTTTACTTTTTCGACAAAGTCTGACCATTGGGTTGGTTGACTTCACAACCTAGACACACATTACTTCAACATTTCAAAATATTTTTCCCGTTGAGCGTAAATGAGGCCCTGGAGACTTGTCCGTTTTTCATGAATATTTCTGAAGATTTAATTTGAGGCCAGTTTCTCTTCAGTTACTTATGTTTTTTTCCCTAATCTTTCAACAATGCATGCACATGGCCAACATATAGAAAAAGCATTCAAGAAATTGAGAATTTCAATTAACTGTTCCAACGTGACAAAGCATCTACGCTTATAAGCCATGCCATATGAAACAAGCCTTGTAATAAAATCACGAAAGCATTGTACTGATTGTTATAACCGGTTGGCTAAAAATGTCGATTCCGGAACGTTAGAAAAGGAATGTGATGTGAGAAGGAAGTGGAAGATGATTATGTAAGTAAATTGTCTCTATGTAAGTGAATTCACAACAAATTAGCTCCACATTAGTTAAAATGTCCTTAGTTGATTTGATGCTATAGAAAAATATAAGACTAAGGCTTTAAGATCTTACTTAGTTCTCACTTTTCTTTACCTTTCCTTTAAAATTTAAGACAATGGTTTCGATTTCCGGTATATATTGGATCATAATATCAAACAACTATGGACTGGTTAATGGTCGTTGGTTTAAATTTAGTTAATTCAATTTTTACGTAATTTGAGTAATTTAGGTTCCAGCTGGGGTTAAACTTTTTTATAGACAATAAAAATCTTACAAAAAATGCTTTATATTTATATAATGGCTTTTTCACAGGCACAGAAAAATGTTGTAAATGTCAATTGTTTGGCTTAAGTCAAAAAATGTTTGCATTTCATATCGTGTTGCTAAGGATGTTTGGTTATATAAGAATAATATGATATAGTAACTCACAAAATTTTGTTGTAAGTAATAAAATTTTAATGGTGACGACTATGAAAACTTGAAGAGAAAAACTGGAGCAAGTTCATACAAAAACGAATCTAAATCGTATTCGTACCTGATGCAAACCAGAGCAACAATCCAATGAATCCGACTAATTTCCTTAATGTGTATGAAAGGGTATGATGAAAAAGGAGAAAATATGAGAACGTTTAAGAACGACTAGAACAAGATAAACAAAAACCTAAATCAGAACACAAAGCCACGTTGTTGCTTAATAGGACACACAGTACAAGGTAGTGTTCGAACAATTTGAGAGCATCTACTGTGATGCTCGTAGATTTTACATCGATTTGTGCCACACCTAAGGCAATCCGACCTCTGATCAGCTGAAGAAGTCGATAAAATACTCAACGATCATAATTCTCTCTTAGCTAAAAGCACGAAAAGAATCGTTCGAAATATCTTGATGTTTTGTCTCATGACCTATAAATGAAACTCTAACCAACCAACCAACCAATCAACCAATCGCAACCAATTACGATGTGCTCTTATAATCCAGCAAAAACCCATGTCTGACAATTTCTCAAGTGTTTTTATTTTGTTTTGTTCCTTTTGTTTCCGATAATATATTAATACCGCCTTTCTTCTTATGATCACTCTTGATCCGATAAAAATTGTCGTTTATGTCACTTATTTTAATCTTTTCATTTGATTAACCAAAATCAAAAAATATCTTTTCCATTAGGGCAAAATGACTTCAAATCCCTTGTTAAGTAATTGCATGCACTTTATTATTGATCAGCTAGAAAGTCTACGTATTGCCTTAAGGAATTGCTAGATCGATTGCACGAAGCGGAGAGAAGGCAGAATACCGGCACGTTTCTCTAACACTGATTATATGTCTACTAAGAAAATTACAATAAGCATACCCGATAGGAGTAGAAGTGGCAGGCGTAGACTTATTCATGGTATTATGGAATATCTTTTTAGATTTGCACTTCCATCTGTTTGCAGAGATCCTGGATAAATACTGACTAGTAACAAGTATTACTACAGTCACTCTTCGCTCCCGAAACCATTCAACAAAACATACTATAATTAAGCAATAATGATAAAGATTTCCTCCTGACATATCAGACTGCTCATTTTATAGATCTCATTACCATCAATTTTCAAGTGAAAAGTTGCTCCCAAAGGTAAGATTTATTACTTCATATAAGAACGTGTAGAAAAGGGAAAATCTTCACAGTAACAGAATCATAAATTTATTGAAATTATAAAAAGTGAACAAAATATCAGTAGGAATCCTCTTCCACGCACATGCATACTCCACATACAAAAGGTGAACAAATTCAAGAGTATTAAATAGAAATTGGGAAGAGAGTAATAGGAAAATTCCACTGGACAAATGTTGTTGAAACCAATTCAATTGCTGTGGATTTCCACATAGGAGTCACAAAAGGCTTAGCGGTACCAGTGTAGAACAAAGGCATTACCGAAAAATTAGGCAAGAAGCACATTTAATGTGACTTAAGCTATTTCTAAATGAGACTACATTGAAACGAGCTTTTTGGACGATACGGATTCATTTTGTCATTTGGGAATCCAGTAAGAAGAACATCTTCACGCTGTAGATCTTGAGTGTATCTGAAGTATTATATAATGGAGAAAATTTTTCACATAAGGAAAGCTTTTTCACAACCTAGGAGTCGTTCTTTATGAAATAAACATACCTTATTAGATCAGCTGCTGAGGCAGATACAGGAGTTCTTCGAATATTGCGCTCTCCTCGAAGTTGTTCTACAGTTTTTTTTGCTTGCTGTATTGCCTGTTCACGACTGCTCATTCTGAAAAGAATGAACTTTACGAAATGAAATATACGGCAAAGCTTAACACGACATTTAACTTTATTGAAAAAATCTATTACCATGCAACAATAAAGGTTTAAAAGCAGAATGGAAATACATGTATATCAATAAGTCAGGTTCTAAGAATTTCACGGTAACCACATAATTTGTTTAACATTGTTGAGAGAAGAAAAATTATTCATCAATGAAAAACTTTTGAAAAGTTTCGACAGCTTAGGAATTTGGATTCAAGCACAATATTGTCTATGATTTTAATACTAATCATTTATTTTTCGTCGCAGATTGCACCTTCAGGGCTCGTACAATATTTGACGATTTAATACAGAAGAGTAATTTATGGTTTCAGAGAACCCTAGTTTTGTCCACTGTCTCAATTTTATTCTATTTCATAACATGTTTCAAATATTCAGTATGAAAATGTCTTTTATTAACAAAACATCATTATGAACTGTAACAAATGCCCATTTGCCAATTAGTAGCTCATATGGTGCTGATAGCAAATTGTACTCGTTAAATTCTATTATTAAACGAGTCTTCATTCATTAAAATTGCAAACGTACAGTACTAGTATATAGAAAATTTAGTTGATATTCTTCGTAAATCTTAGAAAGCTCATTGTGTGAATATAACCATACAAATCTCGGTCACTAATAAAAATGAAAGCAGTTTTATAATTGATGTTCACAAGAAAAGGTCCTGATTAACTAAATCGAAAATATTACAAAATAAAATTTACACTAATGAATACTAGCACGCACAATCAGACACACACACACACGAATCGATAGTCGAAACATTGTTCACGAGCTCGAGGCAAAAACGGCGACGTCACGCAATATCGGAAATGAATGGGAACGACTGTGGCATCGAATGGAACCCAATGAAGTCGAACCATATATTAATCATTGAGAAAAAACTGTTACAAAATCGAAAACGTCACCAATTATCTAGCCACAAGTGAATATTAACAACTACGTCGTACAGACTGTATAAACGAAATGGGAGAATGATCTCCAATATCTAGAACATAACTTATGTCGAAAAATATGATCTATGCGATTGATCTATTGATTGCTAGAATATAACGACAGCGAAATAATATCAGTGATCTATCAATGACGAAATTTCATACCAATTAATGACGGGAAACATAAAATGAGCTAAGCAATCAAGTCTCTGCAATGTAAAAATACGGAAAAAAAAATGCGCTAATCTTGAAAAACAAAAAGGGACCTATGAAATAGAAACACTCGAGCATGTTATACATTTTTTGAAACCAAATAACTCAAATGTTCACTGTATGTATCTTATGATTTCATGAGCAGTCAATATTATCTAAACATATTATCTTTAGTTTAAAAATAGTAGTTATAAGAAAAATTCTTAAGGTGCTCATCCTCACACACCTCCGTTACATATATTCACTTTAATGACATAATTATTGTGCACATTCAGTAACATGCATCATATTAAATGCATATATGATGTATAATAAATTCCTCAATAGAACATACCTATAGCAACAGACAAAAGAAGCAATAAACAAAAATGCTAAACGAGATCATCGTATTGAATTCTACCCGATAACACACTACAAATCAAAATGAATACATTGTAAAAATTTGACTCAGTACAGCGTAATATTTCAACCTATTGGTTTAAAATAGAGCATGAAAACTACACAGGATATATGGATTCTCACAAATTTATCACTTATGAAATAAAGTCGTAGTTATGTTGCGTTGATTTTTTTTCTACATATGTAGTATAAAATGAGTAATTTGCCACTATATTTTTATTAAAAATTTTACTTAGATAAGATCGGTAGACATGCGAATGGTTTGCCGTCTCTTCGTGGCTGACTAGGTGTTTCTAGCTGTTGGATTGTCGATTGCAGTGTTAATTTCAATACTAACCAACAGAGTTTTTTAACCTGAAAAGTGTTTCAACAATTCTATTAATCACTTAGAACCTATTTGAAAATAAAGTTCTCTAGGTTTACGATTGTCCTCGTGGAAATCAAACTGTACGATGGCATTATCTTTCAGGTCTATAAAAGCTTACAACTGCCTGTATTGATGACTTGTAAACGCTCTAATGAACTCTGTTTTAGGATTCCAGAAAACACACTAGCGAAGTTTCAACCCACATTATGCTTTGTCATCTACGTCGATTGGTAAGAGAACTATAAAGACCTTATCAACGAAAAAACATCGGTATCATTATTTACTTTACAGTAATTTTTGCACCTTCTCTTGCGGACGGATGACAAGCGTCCGCGTCTCTTCTTTGAACTGTCTTATGTCGATTTTTCTGTTGTTTATCTCCTGCAAAGTTATTACGTTGAATTTGATGCGTTTTGAAGCTTCAAGAAAAACACAGAAGTCTGCGTAAGAAAAGACTGTTCTGGCATTGTCTGTAAAAAGTAGGGAACAGTCCCCATGGCGTGTGTCATGGGCGTGTTTGTTAGATCCAATTCCAACGTCACGTTTGACTCGAGATTTGACTGCTTCTGGCTGGTTGTCTTACTGCCTGACGTCAAAGACGGCAGTTCCCAGCATTCCTCTATTGAGAAATGAAAACAGAATTGAAAAACTGCTAATCACTTCTAGATCATGGGAAATCTGTTTCTTTCCTGCTTCCGGTCTCAAGATAGTCTCGGTGTAGTGGGAGGTTTTTATCAATTTACTAAAGCTCTTAGCACTTTATTAGCTAGTTGTTTTCATTAAAGTAGAATATAAAGTCATTAGACGTGGGTTGCGTAGGGAAGCGAAATGAAAGAAGAGGCAAGGACTGAAGATATTAATAGATTTGTTTTATTCCTGGTATTTACAAACGTGCTCCAAAACTCTTTTTGTTTTTTTTTTGTTGGTAAGAAAAAATTTCTCACGGAAGATATTTTTCTAGTAATTTCGATAAGATAGGAAACTTGATGGTTATAAAGTAAGCGGTTAACTTCATTGTTGTTGTGCTGACAACGAAAAGCAGACAGCCATGATAATGATGCAAGAAAATCCATACCGTAGACGATTTCGTCGGTAGGTTGAAGGATATTATATGAGGGTAAGAAAAAGACTGTTTTATCTTTCGTTGAGATTGCATTACTAATTATTCAGATCTTTACAATCAGATAGTATCACTGATAACGATAGCATAGAACGTATTATCAAAGCGGAAATTAATGTGGGTTTCTAGAGCTTCTTTCATATGACTCTTATAAAAATAAATGTACAGTGTTGTAATAGTGTATTTATGCTTAAACAGTAGTTATTACAACTTAAAAAATAAATGACTTCTCACAGATCAGACCAATAAATTCTACAAAAAAGAAGAAATATTATAATATTAATATATATTATGTTATTATAATATTATAACTATAAACAACTGATATTGTAATAAGAACGTGTTCCCTATTGAAAGACTGAGCATTTTTTTCCAAATCCGGAGGAATTGCTGACGAAGTAGATCATAAGGTTTTTCACGGCTTTTACTGGTATATGGTAGATCATGCTTTGTGTTATATCCAATCGTTTTAATCGGATATAATCACTTCTATTGAGGTATGAACATTATCATGTTTGATTTCACTGTTTAGATTAATCTTGAAAATGTTGTATATTTTTAATCAGTGGATTTGCATAACTATTGCTAGTGCGAGGATTTATATATGATACATTAGTTTGGCTTGAATGCATTTGATCTCCGAGGGATGTTCCCTCATCGTTCCACAAACAATCAGTAGTACTTCTTTCAAGATTGCTGCTGGCTTAAAAAAAACAGTCATTTACTAGTGTAAATGCTACCACAAAGTAAACAATAGTTAGCTATTACTTGCAGGACTCGTGCTCAATGAAAAGTTGTTTTTCTTTTTGTTTTTTTTTTCTAAAGTTTACCAATCTGTTAAACATTTGAATGACGTTTTCTGCTATCCATGTTTGCTTGTTTGTTGTTTTTTTTACTCAGCTAAATACCAATAACGTGCTATGCGTCTTCGTCTGTTAAGAAGGAACATATTGCTTATCAGAAGAATGATGACTATTTTTATAGAATTCTGGTCACGAAAATCGTCACTACACCAGTGTGCCGACCCGATGGTCGTTTCCAGTTCGTTTTAACGATCAATTTTTCTCGAAATTAATCAATTAATAATTGTAGTTTCCTTCTTCTAATGTGAATATCAGTTTTACTTAGTGTGAGTGAGCGGTAATTCTTTTCAAAATACATTATTGAATCTTTGGTACTTTCACATAATAGATTATGAAAGAAGATCAAAGAGACGGTATCAAAGAAGTGGTCCTTGAAATAGAACTCATTTCCCATATCAATAGAGGAAGGAAATTTACTTGACATTTTTTGTTTCATCTAGAATAATCACAATTTTTTTGCTGATTAGAATATGTCAGTGAACAGCTGCCTTCTTCAAGTCTTTGAATATAATTGTGCCGTGATAGTAATTTATCCTCTAGTGAAGCAGCCATCTTTTTGTATGAAGCATCATTCAATTTTCTATTTGTTCATGTCACGTTCTACGATTGCAGATTGATTGCTGTTCAATTAAGATAGGTTGAAAGCGAGGCTGATACTGAGAATAACCATAACTCTTCTTCTCTCTCGTTCCACATCCTCTATATTGCTACAGACGGCAGATCAAAAGATTTGAACCATCACTGGCTCACTAGCACTAATGAATGAAATGTTACTTGAATTTCATGCATACGTAGTCATCTACTATAATCAATAAAACTATTATAAACTGTGAATTTTCCTCTAGATATTTGTATTTGAAGAATTCTTCTATAACTGATCCGATTTACATATGCGATGATAGAGTTGCTGAGGATTTCTCACCACTACCAAGAGCTGATTCAAGTGTATGTTAATTTTCTTGCCTCACATCAGAATCTCTTCACTAGTCTCTGAATTTCGACTTTACGAACTTCAGCTTGATTTTTTAGCCTGATATTCCCGTAGATTCACGCATAGAAGAACATTTCATCGGAGTTCGAACAAGTGATGAGGTTTTTGCAGTTTAAAACTTTCAGTATCCTCAAAATTAACCAAGTCTCATATGAACATGCCATGATTATTAATATAATATTTTTCAGTAAGATAACTCCTATTTTTTTATAACTTCTTTTCTATGGCTAACGCTAGCGCTTTTTCATCATTGCCTTCTTCAGATCTCTGCAGGCATCCGGTGCAATTGTTGAAGTGTCAAACGAACTCCTCAAGTAAAGTGCAGTACTGCATTATTAAATCCTCCTTATTCACACACAAAGTGGCTGCTGTTCAAACATTCAACCAATTTCATGCTTTATTTGGTTTGTTTTCTCAGTAGGTCGGAAGTTCGTTCGACATTTAAACAGCTGTGTTGCCTGTATTTGTTTTAATTGATTCTGAAGAAGCAAGGACGTGTTAGCGTTAACCTAAACGTGTGTTGTATCAATAATAAGTATTTGGTTACTCTTATCAAAATGAGGTAAATACGGATACACTGAAAATGTCGAATTCATTAGGCTGCCACTCAAGTGAGAGTTGACGATTTTGCACTTTATTACAAACGAGAGAATAATGATGATATCTCTACACCAGTCACACTATTTCTTGTGCACAGGAATACAAAAAATATGGTAATATTTATTTTCCTTAAACGTCATCTAGTTTTCAAAACGACACTGTTGGTATGTTGAATGTAGAAAGAAAGCGCTGGTGTTATCTTACTAGGTTCATCAAAATTTTCAGATTTTATCAGAGGTTTTGTTAGGAATGTCATTTTTCTGAAATGTTGAAAGTGATACAAGCTCTAAAATGTTAGCATCTGTAGGAGGAAATATATTGATAGTTTGAGATGTGTCGTGGAACTGTACTTTGATATTACAAATAATTTAGAAAAGTCCCTAAGTGTCAGTCTTGGGATGCAGTGGCGTAGTGGTGGAGGTGCCACAGTGACATGCAAGCCCTAATCAGTTCGCGGTATCCCCCTAAGCCTACCAGGCTCGTCATCTTTCTGGGGTCGGTAAATTCGTGCCAAAAAAATCTGTTTAAGATGATTAGCACTGAATTGATTAAGAGTGGTCAACTCAGGTCTTTGTAGAGAGAGACCTGGCTCGTATAAAACCACCTCACCGATATCACGTTGAACGCTAATGCCTAGGCGCATTTTGCCACGAAGGATTGATCAACGCCAAATTCTATCTCACCTTAAGTATAGCTCTGTACGTTTTCGTGCCACATCATTATAAAAACAATATTCTTCTAGGAAGATTGATAACCTATAAGAATAAAACAACATTATTTTTTACTACTGTAATTTCTATAATGGAATCAATTCAAACAGAGAAAGAGAGAAGTAAAAGTGGAAGCGAATGTAGGAAAAAGAGGATATATATATATATATATTTATTATTTGTTTTTTAATAAATAGGTATTTCATTTTCCCGTGGTCCAACTCACCGAACAGAACGGCTCAAAATGGTGGTATGTGCAGATTGAAGATAACAAAATGCAATGGGTAAGGTTTTCAATGGATTCACATCGAATCATTGTTCACATGTAATTAACTCTGACCAGTATTAGTGTTGCGTAAACAGAGCGGTTTTTATTTCTTAACAAAATATGATGCAGTCATTGAATGAACCACACTTACTTCGATCAATTCTAAACTGTGCATTATGATATATGGCTATTTCCGTGATGATCTTCATCAATGAGGACTTATTTTTTTTGAGTAAGTTATCAATTGGAAAGAAGATACAACACGGTGTAGCTGAAGAGCGGCATTGGTGGTGGTGGTACTACAGTGACGCGTAAGCACCAATCAGATTTCCGTTTCGGCGGCCTTTACTCCTACCAAATCCTCCCTCGTTTCGAAGTCTGTGAATTGGCACCAAAAATATCTGCTTAAGATAAATGTCATTGACTTGATGAAGATCAACTCGAGTCAATATATTGACTGAGATCACATCCAGTCGCTACGATATCACTTTTAACAGGAATGCATAATACTATTCCTCAAATAGATTACTCAACTCCACATCTTATCTTGTCTTTGTTGATCTTAACTCAGACTTATCATATTATTGCTCTAACCATTGTGGCATATTACATTTCTATCTTTGAGAATGTATGTCAGTACTCACGAAAAACCGTTTCTCATTATAGTTTGGACGAAATAAGCGCAGTGACAGCTTAGAGCGCAGCACACTGAGTCAGGTGTTTAGATCTTGTTCAAAGCACTTTTCATCGATCCATTTATCATGTACCTCTGCCACTGAAGTTCTGCAAGCACTGTTGTCGTGGAGATGATGTATTGTGGTGTATATATCTTGCTATACGTTTTCAGAATTAGTCTATATCCTCCTTCCAGATTGGAATGGTAGGAATTTAGCAAATTTCAATAAAGAGGGTTGGATTGAAATGCAAATAGATCTGCCTGTGTTCAGCCATTAGGCATTGTATGTGCAATCTGTTTCCCTCCATATGAAAAGTTGTTGAAAAAGAGTTCATGAATTGCAGTTTCGACATCTGTCTGAGCTTGTTAGATGCTACCATCTCTATCGCTTCACTGACGCATGTAGCGGTCGGATGGAAGTCTTCCCTTTATGGAAAGGTGGAATGGTAGATGACTACAATTATTGTAATTAGTTTTGTAAATAAATGTTTGCTAAGTGTATCATAACATTTTGTATAAAACATTTATAAGGAATAATCTCCATGAAGTGGTCACCGTTCTTACTATATCATCATCATCAGATGTATCATCTTGTGAATAAACCGTAATAAACAAAACTAGTAAATGAGCAGACGCTGTGATCTGCTGAAGAACTCAGCAGCACATTTGTTTACCAGCTGTAGAGGCATATACTTTTTGAATACTGAACGCTCTTATGGAATCTTGCCCTTTTTGAAGGCGTCGGTAGTTTTCTCTGCTTAGCACTTAATGTCATTTTCGTTACAATCTACTCGACATGAAAACATTGAAGGTATACTTCCAAGTAAAAACACCCCCTGTTTGACTAGTATAGCGAATGTGGCTCAATCGATGAACAATCGTGGTAGGTCCTATCAAACGTCAATCTTGGGTAAATAGACCTTTATAATAAACAACAAAAATAATAAGTAGCACAAACACTTTTTTGCACATTTAATGCTATCTACAGATTACTTGCAAAGAGACATCGACGGAGCGTCTTCACGAGTAGTGTGAGCCACAACAACTTTCACTCGTTTCTTTGTCGCGTGACCTCTCTTAATGTTATTTGATCTCCAATGGTTATGAATCGAGATGCTTGACATTAGCCTCGAGCTTCACCCATGTTGCGGTTAGTCGCACAGGATCCCCTTGAACCCT